>CALNHX010007372.1:0-75195 GCA_940337035.1 Agriotes lineatus
TGCTGTAGATCAAAAATGATGTTCCTGGACTATATGGTAAATCTGCAATCTAGTAGCTTGATGGCAGGAGAAATGTGCTTTGATATACATATTTGATGCAGGTTAATGTCTTCATCTAGAGTACATAACGTTTGGGTAAACAGCCTAGCTTTTATTTCACGTGGGATTAAAGTACTTATTTTTCATAATGATAGGTGTAAGCGAGGTAAGCTCAAAGCAAAGTGGTGTTGAAATTTCATAGACACACTCAGGTAAGAAACAGGTCTTGTGCATTAACAACTGAGTCAGCTAGCAAAAAAACGGTAATTTAGAATTTAAATTCAAAGTAACATAGAACAAGGGTTAAATAAAAGCAGCATTAGTTTGCCCAACGCAAGGGCTTAATGAAAGCGTACCGTTACAATAATTACGTTAAATGTCCAAATAATTCTCTTTACGTTCTCTGGGTATTAAATTTATACAGTGAGCTCATAATTTTCAAATATAATTGTTTTGATTTGTTTAAATTGAACACCCTGTATATCTCTGTATTTTTGAAAAGTAATTTTAATGGGCTTTCTTCTGATATTTTAATTCCTAGGCCTAAATTTAATCGCCTTCCAGATTTAATTGTCTCCTGCTTTTTTCATTTATTATTTCTGGTTTCAACAACGGCTGGATTTTTATTCTCTAAACCTGATTCGTTGTTTTAATCAAAGAGCTGCACGTGTTATTTCTTGAAATCAATTTAGGAAGCTTAACATGCTAACATATGCATAATCGACAAACAGTTGAATTTATGGGTGTGAAGTAACATATCAAAAGAAATGTAATTAAAATTGCTTTTCAAAAATATTAAAATATACAGAGCGTTCTATTTAAAGAAATCCGAAATAAAACAAATTGCAAATATTGAGAACCCTATATAGGGCATTAATATTCACCAATTTTTTATTTTAGGTTTCTAGGTGATGTCCTAAAATCAGAACCGATGAAAAAATGGGAAAACGTTGTCGCCTCCGAAATCGGAGGTGACAACGTCATATATGAGGTGACAACGTTTCTTCAGTATCTACTTTGGAGGCGGCAACGTACCCTTTATCAATATATATATATATATATATATATATATATATATATATATATACTTACTATATTGCTAGCGGCTATGAGTTGGGACAGTGAGACAGACAACCAACTCTTCAATGTATATGGTGAGCTGTGCGCAAGCGCGGTGGGGGAAGTGAACCTCCCAGTCAAGTTTAAAATTCGCTTCTAAAGGCGGAGTTCGAATTCTCACGCATGAGCACGAGACGCGTTATACTCAAAGTGAGACTATGTCGGCGCCGTAATGTTTTCGGCCGTTTCTAGGCCCTACCAGGAATATATGTATAATACATATATGACTATTTTATTCGCAACCACTTTATTCTAAACAGTAATTGGAAAAATTATTATATTATGATACATGTTGAACGCGCATGAATGGATGAACGAGATTCCTAGTGTCCCCACCTACACAGCGGTCGGGAATGGATTCATTTCCAACCGCTGCGACGGCAATCACTTTTCCGACCGGTTGGAAAGTTACAAGTTGGGAATAGCTCATTACCGACTTTTTAAAACTCAGTAATGATCTTATTACATATATGGTTGCGAATAAAATAAATATTGTATTTATACACAAAAATAAAGTAAGTACGAATTCAAACTAAATTTTAACCAAGCAATAATTTTGACTTTAGTAATATTTTCTTACTAAATGTCTCTGACACCGTTAAAAAAATGCACATGCAAAGCCTGTCGCAGTGCAACAAATTGAGTGGACGCGGTACAGACTACTCCTGCAGTTTAAACAGATATTTGTAGTCATATTTCAGTAATATTTCAGACGTTTTCAACTGAAAACTATTATTGTTAGTTTCAGTATCACCGTTTTAAAACAGTTTTTTGATAAAATCGGAGTTATTTGTAGATAAACACCCGTTATATTAGAAGTGAGATACGTCAAATTTGATGGGATACTGTCTTTAAATTCTCGCAAGACATTGTCAAAAGTATGCCATTGAATTTGACGTATCTCATTTCTAGTATGATCCTTTAAAGCTTCAATATTAACCGGTCTATTGTTGTAAACCTTATTCTTTAAGTCACCCCACATCTGTCATTTCTAATATAAATCCGTCAAACCCTATATCGTTGAATTTGTCTTTTGAAGGACTATTTGATTCCTCGGTAATATACAGGGTGTCCAATTTAAAATACAACAGTTGGTATATTTTCTGACTAACCCTGTACAGTTACAGAAACGGTTTTGTCCTTCCTAGATGCGCCGTTTTTACCTATATAAGTCTGGCTGTTGGGGAGCCTCTCAGTTTTCCGTTATTTTGGAAAATTCCTGATTGATAGCTCGCCTTGGACGTTAATGGACTGTATTGATTTTATTTCTTCACTGAATTATACACTCGTTGAAAGCAAAGTAGGTAATTTATTTGCTATAAATTTACACGAACAGTTTAACATTTAAACATGTGAACAATAATTACTTTCGCAGAGCGGACCTTTTCGCGTGCTGTCTCGCTGACAGACGGATTTGTAAGTGAGTTTTTAGAATCGGAAGCCCGCCCGGCAGTCTACTGCGCACAGTATGAATTCAGAATGCAAGAGAGGCGGCAAAAGTTTATAAAGTCCTTAACATACCGCCCGCCTTGGAAAGGGTAACCTTTCAAATAAAACAGTACAGAGTTGACATGTAACAGCTAGAGTAAAACATGCAACATGAACACACACATATACAAAGCATAATAGTACATGGATCTTAATCGAGTACAAGAAAACCCGAACAATGGGGAGCCAAAAGGCCTTACGAACACTGCGCTGAACGCTAACGCACTAGTTCACAACACTAGGTAGCGGGCACAATTTGGCGAAGGATCGTTTCACGATTCCTGACACAGTGTTCACTGACGCCACACGCGTAACGCCGTCAAGGCCAGGGTGCAGCTCGGTGACCCGGCCTAACCTCCATTTCAGAGGGGGTAGATTGTCATCCTTGATGAGGACCATGGAACCAGGCTGGAGGTCCGAAAGATGCGTGCGCCATTTGGTGCGCTGTTGGAGTTCCGAGATGTACTCTTTACTCCATCTCTTCCACACATTCTGGTGAAGTTGTTGTATTCTCTGGTATTTAGACAGCCGAGACTCGGCTATCTCAGTAACGTTGGGATCAGGCAGTGACACCAACGGACGACCAATCAGGAAATGAGCAGGAGTCAAAGGCTGAAGGTCGTTTGGATCAGAGGACAAAGGAGACAGGGGTCGGGAGTTTAAGGTCGCTTCCACCTGTGCCAGCAAAGTGCAAAATTCATCGTAATTTAGACTAGCGTTACCTATAACGCGCCGTAGGTGATGTTTGGAGGACTTAATTCCGGCCTCCCACAATCCGCCAAAGTGGGGACTGCGCGCGGGTATAAAATGCCAAGCTACTCCGTCGTTCACGACTGATTCGGAAATAGAAGGGTTTTGCTCCGCGAGAAAATTGCCTAATTCGATTAACTCGGAATTAGCGCCTACAAAGTTAGTGCCATTGTCAGAATAGACATGGAGCGGTTTGCCTCGACGAGCCACAAACCGGCGAAAAGCCATTAAGAAGGCTTCAGTAGAAAGGTCAGCGACCAATTCAAGGTGCACTGCTTTTGTGACAAAACAATAAGCTGTAACTCGTTGTAAGCGAGCGAAGCTTGAATACTGATTAAACGGAAATGGTTCAACAGAGGTTACAGGAAGACTCTGAACTTCTTTTTTGAATTCTGGAAGCTCAGCACGAACATGTTTGGAAGCAGGCCAAGATGCCTCGCCTTCGCTTAGCCAGGTGGGACCGTGCCACCAAAGGCTTAACAGACCCAGCGGGTCAAATATCTGCGATCTTTCAGACAAGATGCTACGCTTGGTAGCCTCACCACTTGTAGAATTTGAAATATGGGATATTTCAGACAAGCTGCTACGATTGGTAGCCTTACCACTTGTAGAATCTGAAATATTGAACATGGAAGTAGGCCAAGATGCCTCACTTCGCTTAGCCAGGTGGGACCGTGCCACCAAAGGCTTGACAGACCCAGCGGGTCAACTATCTGGGAAGTTTCAGACAAGCTGCTACGATTGGTAGCCTTACTACTTGTAGAATCTGAAATCTGGGATATTTCAGACAAGCTGCTACGATTGGTAGCCTTACTACTTGTAAAATCTGAAATCTGGGATATTTCAGGCAAGATGCTACGCGTGGTAGCCTTACTACTTGCAGAATCTGAAATCTGGGATATTTCAGGCAAGATGCTACGCGTGGTAGCCTTACTACTTGCAGAATCTGAAATATTCTCTACTGATAAGAATCTTTTCTGAGCGATTTGCAATGAATCACCCACTACCTCTACAGGTTCCTTGAGAGGGTGAGAAGTAGCTTTACTTAAGCCAGAAACAGTAACGTTGACTTCGCGAGTTGGAAGCTTCAACCTTTTACACAAATCTGAACGTATGAAGTTCGATTGGGAACCGGAATCCAGCAGGATTCGCACAACATGAGGCGTACCATCATCAGCGATGAGTTTAGCGGTAGCCGTAGGTAAGAGTACCTGCAAAGCATTCGAACAGAATGCCGAAATCGATTGATTTAGTTCAACAGGGGTTTCTGCCGACATCGCAGATCCTGGTTGACTAGACGAAGCATTTTGAGGTTTATCCTCATGCAGAAGGGTGTTGTGCCTTGATTTGCACTTTCTACACGTATATTTGGAGCTACAGAGGCTCGCAAGGTGACCCTGAGTTAGGCAATTAAAGCATACACGGAGCTCTTTTGCCTTTGAATTTCTGTCAAGAGAAGACAGCTTGACAAACTTATCGCATTTGTACAAGGGATGAGATCCTTTACAAAATGGACACGAAGGGGTACCTGACACACATGATTTCGAATGTACCTTGGAAGACTTTTCGGGTACAAGCTTAATATTTTTTACTTCCAGAGTTTCTAGAAGATTTGCTGTGTTTTGTAAAAATTCCTTGAACTCGTCAAGATTAGGCAGGTCAGAACTTGACCGGTTTCTAAGGACCTCCCATTCACGGAATGTCGTGGGGTCCAGTTTTTTAGAAACGACAATGATAACAACATCAAGAAGCTCGCGTTCGGTAGCTAATGATTTGATTGCTGTATTTCAGATTCTGTATCCTTACTGTTTTCTGAAATTTGTTCATGAACCGCATAATATTCTGATAACAAGGTGGCTGTATCATTCAATCTTTCTTGCAATTGAATAATCTGAGCGCTAGATAAGAATTGATCTTCATCATGAATTTTTTGCAAAGATTGCACGTGATTTGCGAAACGCGTAAGCTTGCCTTTGATAGAGCCTCGTACTCTTACAAGCGAATCCATAATTGTTGAGATTAAAACAATTTAGCAGATAGAACTAACTTTTCGTACGCCACTGGCACGGAATTTGTTTACAACGCAGACAGCGCTTGATAACGACGCGAGAAACTTGTCGCTAACGACGCAGAAAACGACCCTGGTACAACGCGAGATGATTCACTTGTGACTGCTTCGACTGCAGTATGAAACATGGAGGGGATATCGCTAACAAACGTAATAGCTTGGCATTTCACGCAATTAAAAATGTTTATATGACTCATAAACCATTTGTTTAAGCAATAATACGCAGCTGAAATTATGCACATGCATAACACAGATGATAGAAAACCAAATTCATGCATAGGAATTGCAAAAATAGGAAATTAGGCTTACATTGATATTGGTGTGTGTGCCTCCTTTTTCGTTTCTGCGGTTTGAACTGCCGTCTCGTCTGCAGCTGCAATGCACACGTGCACGAACTTGGCGCGAGACTTGGCGTTTGGCTATCTCGCTCTCACGTTGCTAGCACCGTCTGCTGTCTTCCTTCCTCTCGTTATGGACGAATTTAACACGATTGAAACTGCGTGTTGTACTTACTTGCCCTGTTTAGGCTGCTTTTCCGGGCCGATGGACCATGCGGCTCGAAGGAACAATGTGGCTTTTCCGGGTTCTTACTAATCCGGATCGATGGACCAATGTTGGTGAGCCTTCTCAGTTTTCCGTTATTTGGAAAATTCCTGATTGCCAGCTCGCCTTGGAATTTAATGGACTGTATGGATTTATTTCTTCACTGAATTATACACTCGTTGAAAGCAAAAGTAGGTAATTTATTTGCTATAAATTTACACGAACAGTTTAACATTTAAACATGTGAACAATAATTACTTTCGCAGAGCGGACCTGTTCGCATGCTGCCACGTTGACAGATGGAACGTAAGTGAACGGCGAGGCAAGCCCGCTCGAGTTCTGGAAATGCGCATAGTAAATACGCCACTGCAAGCGAGGCGGCACAAGTTTATAAAGTCCTTAACACTAATCAAATATCAAAACTAACATGATTATTTTGAAAAATGTCTACAACTGCTTTCTATATTATAATCAAATTAATAAAAGTTACATTTAGTCAGTAAAAATGATCTTGCTGATTTTTAACGACAGTTGTACAATGGTATATTGTACAACTAATTATTAAACTCATACTTTTTTCACGAATTTGAAGTTTTATTAATGAGGGCGAAGCATAATCATCGCTGGTAACTCGAAATTTGGCCGAAAAGCGGTCATATTACAAACGTGCAGTAACGTGAGGAAATTCTTATATCAAAATTAATTAATAGAATCTAATTACATCTGACCAACTATCTCTCGTTTAATCGGAATAAACCGAACATTTCAAGAGAAAATACAATACTAATAATAATAGTCTGTATTTATCAACTCAAGATACAATAAATACGAAATAATAGTGGTCACGGTGCTTGCGTAAAGTGCAGACGCATTATAATTCAACACGTCTGCAGTTTACTTCTGTTCTGATTGGCCGTACGACTTCGGAAAAAACGATGTGATGGGTTATACCTTATGCGTCTGCAGATTACGTATATGCGGCCCGGCTGCCTTGTCTGTTGTCGTTTTATTTCTTTTAAAGTAAAAGACAGTATACGTTTTTATAGGAAATAAAATAGCTGATTTTGGACAATGAAAAGGCATCCTTTTTCCGTACTGATTTTGCTTTGGCAAGCGAGCATTTTTTGCCACTTCGCATTAGCTAGCCGCATGCAGCCCTTCGACCATGGTGCAGGTAGTATGCGACTTTTAAGCTGCAACAAACAGCATGTAAACCATTTAATAATAATTAAATTATATACAAACAAGGGAAACTGAAAATACTTGTACATGATGTATTGTTTACCAAAATACCCGACTATACGGGCCTTGCCACATCTTTAGTCAGTAATGGTTATTTTTACAGTTAAAACCCCAGCGAACTTCTATTTTTATATGTATTTTCTTATGTGTAACATTTAATCATGTGTTTTAGATTTGTAAATGTTCGTGAAGACGGTCCTGTACAATGAAAGCATTGTGAATTTGAATTTGCGTTTGTGCGATATATGCGCAACGTTCCTGCAGGCAGCGGGTTGCGGGGAATTTTAATTTGTGCAGATTTAAGCAAGTAGAAAGTAGTCGCGAATCGTCCAACATAAAGGGCGAACCTGTGCACTTTGCACAAGTTGGAATATGGCCATCTCCTGGTGCAAGTGCTAATGACGGTGTGAATTTTACTACGGTTTCAATAGCCGTGTGCTGAAGTAGAGGTCTCCTTCAGCATTTACATTTGAAGTGAACGCATTATTTAACGTGTACATGTAAGTACACCATTTGCGCTATATTCTAAGGCAGATTGAAGGCGTCCATTGTAAGATGTTAATTTATGCCTCCAATAAAAAAAGCATCACCTTTGTCACGAAATGAGCCGTCATACAGATGGGCGGCGTCCAAGCAGCAACTGGGGATTCCCCAGCATCACACCAGTAAGTGATGCAATCGAAGACGTGCCGTTTTCATGGTGCGAGAGGAGAAGTTGCATGAAAAATGCATTCGGGTGAACGTGATAAGTTTGCGTTTACCTGCCAGTTTTTGCAAGCGCAAAGGGACCTGTTTAATGGAAAAATAATATAGAGGTTGTCTAAAATTGTCGGAAACACGGCAATTCCATGAGTTAGAAAATTATCAAATACTATTTGCCATAAGAGTAACCGAAAAAAAAAATGCAATAATTACTTCGGTAGCGAGACCACAAGCAGCTATTGTACCTACTTGTTGCCTAATTACGAAAGTGATATTGATTTTCTATTTCGGTTACTCTTATGGCAAATAGTATTTGATCCTATTCCAACTCATGGAATTGCCATGTTTCGTACAATTTTAGGCAACTTTTATGTAGCTTACACGGATTATGTTAGGTGATACGTTGGGTAAGTGCTTACGAAGCAGTTCCCAGCCCCAGCTTCAAGCTTCTTAGAATCTTTAGTGATAAGAAATGTTATATAAGCATGTGCACACAGTTCTTATGCCAGTTCTTATGTCAGTTAGCATCTAGTAGACACATTGTAAACTGCATTTTGTAACTCCGTAACTTGAATAAATTAATTTTTTTGATTTAACAAGTTTCGTAAATTATAATTGGCGCAGTCGGTAGGATGGTCAAAAATTAAAGACAAAAATCGCTTCAATTTTGTGTTTCAACACTTAATTGGCCATCCGAACAACGAACCAAGAAGACATCTGTAATTCGAAGAGGGGAACCAGAATCGTCCACATTCGAGAGCCAGAGCCTTCATTCCACAATCCAGGACTCAACAGGCCCAAAATCGCCCAGAGAGCCCTACAACGCAGGACCAGCCCTCCAAAAATCGAGTACGCTGAGCCCGCACGAGGTGACAACGCCCCGGACTAGCATCGCTGGGTCCAGTCACGTACTCAAGGAACATGAGTACAATAACAACGATATTAATGTAAGATAAATTTTATTAGCAAGTGCAAAAGTGGCTTTATTTTGCTAGATATAACCGCTCATTTTGGAGCAAAGTTGTTAAAATAATCATTTTACTTTTAAGCATCTAATAACAGAATTCAATTGATTTATCAACACATTCTCAGGAGAATTGTTGTTAATAATTGTGTTCGTTATTAGCCATTGCAACTCTTAAACAAATTCAGGTGCAGTTAGCTGTAAGCCAGATCAGTAAGCGTTACTGATAGAGTAACTTAATCTCTTACTGTGCTAGCACTGCATGCGTAGGATTTCTAAAAATAAAATTGCAAGCCCCGCTTTAAAGCAAGTGCATTGGTTTCCTAAACGGGAGTAAATACACCATTCACTTGTTGCGAAGCAATAAAACGACGTTTAATTTTAAGACAGAATTGTTAAACGTTAGGTAGCAAATAAGCAAATTATTCGCGAACAAATTAAAATTTTATGCAAGGAGACGACGATCTTCTCCAGCTTTTCGAAAATTTAAATATTCAAGAAGTACTTCCCGCAGTACCAGTAAATATGGCACAAGCATTTCATTTGGAGTATCTCAAGACAGTACCAGAATTTGATGGCACTTCTTACAAACTATCGGAGTACGTGAGAGCCGCCGAAGTTATAATAACGCATTTCTTTCCTGAGGGACAAGGAGACGCTTTTCTACAAACATTATTATTATCTGCACTGCGAACAAAACTAACAGGCAGAGCATTGTTAATTACAAGCGGACGTGAAATACCAACCTGGATAGCATTAAAAACGCTATTGCAACAATCATTTGCGGACCAGAGATCTGAGGATTCATTGCTAAGGGATCTCATGCTATTAAAGCAGAAAAACGAAACAGCGCGGGAGTATTTTGAAAAATGCCAGCAAGTTAAAAGTTTATTGTATTCCAACGTGCAATTAAACGAACCAGCCGCAGCAGTTCGAGCAACGAAAAGAACGCTTTACGACAGTTTAACACTAAAAGCATTTTTAACCGGACTCAAGGAGCCTATGGGAAGTTTCTTACGAGCCAGAGGACCAGCTACTCTTGACATCGCAATTAAATATTTAATAGAAGAGGAAAATGTAAATTACAACAAAAATCGAGACTCATCGGAACAATATAAACAGCAAGATAAAAAACCATTTCCACCGTATAATTTAAGGCTAAGCAATCCGAGCCAGACATGGCAACCAGCACCAAGAAATTTTAACCAATTTCCCAGTTACACACATCAAATGCCACAACCTATACAAAGAAATAATTTTCCAATTCATTCGAGACCGCAACAGCAGCAGCAGCCTCAACAACGAAATGTATTTGCACCCAGAAACACAGAAGTTAGGCATCTACCAAAACCAACACCAATGGACACTAGTTCGAGTAACACCAGAAGAACAATACAACCACAAAATAGATTTATTCCTTCAGCACAGAATTCGTTTACACCTAGAGCTACATCGTACATTAGGCAGTCAAATCAACCTAGAAACTTTATTTCGGAAGAGTTACACTTTCAAGAGAACCCCGAGGAAGAGGACAACATTCAGGAATATTATTACGAAGAGGAACAAGAAGAAGATAATTACTACGAAGGACAGGATTTTACTTTACCTGCCCAGAACAACGACGACACGTAGCGCAACCAATAAATGATCAATCGCCAGGAGAAATTATAGAAGTTAACAACCAAAATTCAACGTTACCATGTATTTACATTCCACAACTCAAATCAAACTTTTTAATCGACACCGGAGCATCTAAAACTCTTATCAAACCAGAAGTAGCATATAAATATTTCCCGGAGTTGATAGTAGAGGAACCGTTTCAAATTCAGACAGCACACCAAATTTCATCTCATCAAGAAACTGCAACTATTCAATTACCATCAATATTTAAAGTGTCATTAACTCATAAATTTCATCTATTTAATTTCGACAATAAATACGACGGACTCATTGGAATAGATTTGTTAAGGAAACTAAAAGCAAAAATAAATTTCGAAAAAAGCCTTTTGGAAACACCACAGACCCACATCCGATTATATTCAATGGAAATAATCAATCAAGATTTGAATCATAAAATTACTATACCAGCAAGATCGGAATTTTTAGTAAACATACCCGTAAATAGGAACATTCATGAGGGAGTAATTGAAAATACAAAATTAAATAAATATTTGGAAATTCCGACTTCAAATAATTTTCCAACTACATCAGTGATCAACACCAGTGATCAAGAAATAACACCCATCATAACGAACCCTATACCTGTTGAAATCGTGGAAGAAAATAATGACGCCTTATCACGCATCAAATTGAATCCTATTGACACACAATCAATGATCGTTAATTTCGATACCACCATGGAAGACTTATTAAATGAAGTAATAAACGAGACCTCCATTGAACAGGTTAACGAAACACCTTCGAATTCAAACCAAGAAATTCAAGCTGTACCAGAAGTATCAGAAGAGAATCAATCAATAAATACGACGCATACGCAATTGGAATCAACATCTACCATACCTATTTGTGAAGACGCCTTAGACACGAAACGCAATCAAATAACCTTTACTACTATTCACGGCAAATCACATAAAGCAAAAAGGGAACATAAAGGGAAAAACGAAGTAACAACCGCCTACATAGGAGAAGAAAATATTAGGACCAATATATTTCAATTCCTCAAGGAATATTGTATACCTAACAAAGTTTATTATTGCCTATTTCCCAACGAAGAATTTTATCAAATAACTTGTGAAATTATAACGACCCATTTCAAAAATCAAGAACCGCACTTTTACAAATGCGTAAACAGAGTTATACATGTGATCAACAAAGAAGATCAAAGGGAAATTATAAATAATTATCACGAAGGGAAAACAAATCACCGAGGTATTCAAGCTACCTGTAACGCACTTAAACGTCAATACTATTGGGAAAATATGGAAGACACAGTTACCCGCTATATTAATAACTGTTTAATTTGTAAAAAAGCCAAATACGAAAGGCAACCACATGAAGAACCATTAAACATTACAAGCACGCCAAGCCGCCCATTTGAACATTTACATATAGATACGTTTCAAATTGAGCAAAACGCATTTTTAACAATAATTGATGCATTTTCGAGAATCTGCCAAGCATACTATTTAACATCTAAAAATAGTATAGAAATAGCTGAAAATCTAATCACCTTCATATCTCAATATGGAGCGCCTACTAAAATAACCATGGACGGAGGAACAGAACTTGCAAACGAATCAATTAAAAATCTTTTAAATCTACATAAAATTAAAATTCATATAACGACCCCTTTAAATCATAAATCCAACGGTATGATCGAAAGAGTGCATTCTACTTTAATAGAAAACTACAGAATTATAAAAATACAACATCCAAAGGAGCTACCGAAACAAGTAATTAAATATGCATTAATAGGATACAATAATACTATCCATTCCCAAACTAAATTTACACCCTTAGAAATAATATATGGACATACAGCCGTCAGAGACCCATTCGATATACACCTCACCGAAAAATATTACGAAGATTATCTTAACGACCATCAGAAAAAGATAACAACATTTTACGGCGTTTTACAACAAAGAATGCAACGTGAAAAGGAAAAGCTAATAACAAAAAGAAACAATAAAAACAACTCTAAGAAAATTACATTTAACATCAATGACAAAGTGCTTATTAAAACCAACGCCAGGAATAAAGCTAAAATTCAATACGATGGACCATATACTATAAGTTCAATCAACGATAAAGGAATAGCTACTTTATTAGACAAAAATAATAAAAAGAAATCCAGGCATTTAGACGAACTAAGTAAACCCATTGTTACAGAACCACCTGTATCACCGTCATCTCTACCCTCGACAAGCCAGTAATTACGAAAATTGAAAACAATCCCGGTTTATTCCCACATAAACTCGGAAAAGCAAGAAATCAAGTAGACGGATGGACACTAATAAAAAATTTCGACTATACTTCAATAATAGAAGAATACAAATGGTTGGAGTTAAACATTCAACGAATGAAAAATGCATTTATAAATTTACCTCACGGACACACATACGATAAAGAACTTCAAAATTACCAAACCCTGCTAAATATAACCTCATCTGAAATTAAACGAAAATTAAATCAACTATTTCTTACAAGAAATAAACGAGGCTTAATCGACGGCCTAGGAACAGTTTTCAAATTCCTAACTGGAAACTTAGATTCGACTGATGGAGAAAAATTCGAAAAAGCAATTGAAGAACTACGAAAAGGACAGGAATCCCAGGACAAAATTCTAACTGAACAAATATCAATAACGGAACAAATACTCGATAAAGTAAACAAAACTATTAGTACACTGAGAGTTGACCAATACACATTATTATCAAGAATAAAACAATTAGAAGCTCAAATCGAAGAAAACACAATTCACCGAGCGGAGATGTATTCGATAATCAATATGCATACTATATTTTTGCAAATATCAGGAATGATGAACGTAATATTGTACCTACTTAATAATTTGGAAGAAGCAATCACTTTTACCAAACTCGAGATCATGCACCCATCAATAATTGATCCTGAGGACTTAGAAGCCAATTTAATATTTATCCAGAATAAAATACAAGGACAACAATTGCCATTTAAAATCAACCGAGAAAATTTACCTTTATACGAAGACATTATTGCAGTCAAAGCATATCAAATAAAATCCAGAATCGTATTTATTTTGGAAATACCTCTAATAAATCCGGATATCTACGATTACTATCATCTTTACCCATTACCTGTGAAAACCGATCAACATTTCCAAATAATTATACCACAGAAAATGTATTTGCTTTACAATGAAAATAATTATATTTCCACGGACGAGCCCTGCAAAAAACTACGCAACGGCGAACACCTATGTAAAATCCAAGAAAAAATCAATTCAGAAGAACCACTTTGCGAAGCTCAACTCATTTCATTTATAAAAAATAATGTATGTAAAATCGAAATATTTACACTAGAGCATTTTAAAACACAGAAAATCGCCCAAGATTCATGGTTACTGATTGCCGATAGAGAATTAATATCCACAATCACTTGTGAAAATAGTAAGCAGAAGATGCCGCTAAATGGAAATTACATTATACAAATACCGCCAAAATGTGAACTAAAAATAGAAAACAAGGTACTGAGGACAAATTATTACTCTAATTCCGTAAACGAAATAATTCAGTTGCCGATGATCAACTCCACACCTACCGAAGAACAACAAATAAATAATAAACTCCCATCGATACATCTGGAGAATATCGATCTAGACGACATATTCACTTTAAAAAGTAAGCTAAAAGACTTGCGTAAAAAAGTGTATAAACCGAATTTTGACGGACATTTATATATTAGTAATAGTGTATTTTTTATATTAATCTTAGTTATAGCCGCAATTTTGTTCACTTTATATAAATATAATAAACTGCCTGCTTTATGTAATAAAAATAGCATAGATAAATTAGGGCCAAAACCAGTCGAAATTATTCCTTAGAAATTATAATAAAAATGTAATTTTACCATAATTTCTGCTCTAATGAAGGGAGGGATTATGTTAGGTGATACGTTGGGTAAGTGCTTACGAAGCAGTTCCCAGCCCCAGCTTCAAGCTTCTTAGAATCTTTAGTCATAAGAAATGTTATATAAGCATGTGCACACTGTACTTAGTCAGTTCTTATGCCAGTTCTTATGCCAGTTCTTATGTCAGTTAGCATCTTTTACATTTTGGTATTGCTTAAAGGGTTTACATGCTTCTAAATTACAGTTACCTTCAATTTAGTCAACGTGTTATCCAAACTACAAATCAAAAACGATAAGGTTAGAATAATTAAAGTTACAAACAGGGAATGTATAACAACAAAAACTAAATTCATATTTTGTATTGTCGCTACTGTTTGCAATTGCAGCTTACAGTCTATCTGTCATGGAGGTTAGTACATTTCTGATGTATTCAGGAGAGAAGTTGTATTTTTACATATATTGAAGTGAAAGGCAGTCGTTCTTATTTGCATTCCTTTCATTAGCCTATCGACAATAAATTCTTTTCGGTAGCCTATCGGTAATTTTTCTTTTTTGAAATTCAACTGACGCGGATTATGTTAGGTGATACGTTGGGTAAGTGCTTACGAAGCAGTTCCCAGCCCCAGCTTCAAGCTTCTTAGAATCTTTAGTGATAAGAAATGTTATATAAGCATGTGCACACTGTACTTAGTCACAGCGTTGGGATTGCTATTACAATTGTAATAAATCTATTACAATTGCATCGTCCTTAGTACGCTATTACTACAATTGAAAAAAACCCAATAATCTATTACATTTTAGGTACTCAATGAATTTCATATTTTTCAAAAAATTACGAATAACAAATTCAATAAAATATTTACATGACCGTCGACATTCATTAAAAGGAGCAATCTAAGATACCGATTATTATGAAGTGTGTAGAGATAATATACAAACATAAATTAAACATAACACCGGTGATTTTCCGAAATGCTATAAACTTGTGATTCGTGGTCGATGACCACTGCACATAGGCGCCTAAAATGCATAAGTTAAAATTTTAAGTAAATGTTATAAGTAACAAAGTTATAGCTAAAGAGATTTCAGATGTAGGTAAAGTGCCTCTTACAGTGAAGTCTATTCTATCAAACATTTTTTACTAGTACAGTACATAATAGCGCGCATGTATACCAAAATTCAAATCGGGTTCTTTAGATACATTTGTGGAAATTAACATAAAAAGAAAACATAAAAAATTGAACTTCAAGGCCCTATAACTTCTTACTGGAGGGACTTTGTACTGAGGTTTATTAGGTTTAATCGATTTATTATAACCTAAGAAATCTATGACTAATCGGTGGCGAGGCAGCTCTGGGACATCCTATACATATATATTTAAATTTCCCGCCTATATAATCGATTACATTCTATTACAATCACGCATCAAGTTTTAGTACAATCTACCAACACTAAAATCCCAACACTGCTTAGTCAGTTGTTATGCCAGTTCTTATGCCAGTTCTTATGTCAGTTAGCATCTAGTAGACACATTGTAAACTGCATTTTGTAACTCCGTAACTTGAATAAATACATTTTTTTGATTTAACAAGTTTCGTAAATTATAATTCGCGGCATGTTTCCAAAAAAATAGATTTTCGACGTTGTATAACAGCGAAAAATATTGTAGGTTATTTAAATAGACAGGTTACTAAGGTATTATTCCAAAAGTGAATTTACATTTAAAAAAATAGGTGTACCGGATTTTTTTGGGGATAACCCAATCTACCGAACTCGTTGCTAAGATGGTAGATAGTGCCTACTAGACAGACAATAATTAAGTATGTACGTGAAAAGATATACATAAAACTAGCAGTATCAAACATCTTTAGCAATCAATATTATTATATTCCGTGGAAATATTGGAACTATTGAAAATTTCATACTTAACCATGTTTTTAATATTCTGTTAGTTGCGTTAACTAACACATGTAGTGATTTTAGTTACAGATAATAATCAAACGGGATTTAGACACACGTTTATGAAACACCCATTGTTTTATCTGAGAAAGTGTTAATAAATGGGTTTATATAAAACTAATACTTCACTAAAATATAAACAACAATTCAGTAACAGATTGAGCCAGTATATAGATATCTATACAAGTTTGATTATGAGCATTTTAAGGAAATGAGTGTGTTTGGCAGATGAGGTGGTGAGCCTAGTTCTGTGGCAATCAAATGAGTTTCGTTAAGTGCCATAAGCAAACGTGTATTGTTCAATATTTTATCTTCATCAATAAATTGTGGTTCAAGATATTCTTTGTTTTGTAAAACAGAGTGCGGTAATAAAGATCTTAACGATACTGAAATTATTTTTGTCAATAGTCTATAACAACACCGATAAAGGTAAAATATATAAATTGTACTACTACACAATGATCCTTGATATATTCAAAAATCTTTGCTGCATTTTACTTTACGTTTTGAAATATTAAATTTCTACAATTTTTATTTAAACATGTTTACTTTTCTTCTGCGATTAATCCATATATCATAAAGTGTTTATGGTAAAAGCGTCAAAAAGATGAAGAAAATATTGCAATCCTGAAAAGTCACCTTCCGAGATTTCTTCAGATCTTCACGTTTCAGGAGCTCTGTCTGTCCGTCCGTCGTTTGTCTGTCGTCTGTCTGTCTGTATGTCTGTCCCAAAAACTATTTGTTGGCGGAAGCCGATATTCCGCATGCGGATTATATGTCTATCAGGCTCGAAACCGAATACACTTCGGCCAAATATATACAAGGTGGCCATCGTAAAATAATAAAACGTCGATTTTTTGCTTTAACTGAGGAATAGATAAAAGTAATAATTTCCACTAACCTCAGGTTTACCCTTGACGAAGATGGGGCCCAATAGATGCCGGGTAAAAGTAGTAAATGAGAGAAAATGGGTAGCGATAAGCACTTTCTACATAATATAGTCTTGAGGTCAAATGCAAGGCGGTCCCTCGTGGCAGAACGGGACTACAGGGCGGATTGCTCCCGCGCTACTGTCAAGCGTTAAAATCGCTCTCGTAGGCGAGCTGAGTTCGAATCCCGTCGCCTGCAATATTTATTTTTATGTGGAAATTGATGTAAATTGCATTACCAAAGTGTTGCCTTTTATCGTTTTGGTATTATTAGGAAAATTAAGTTGTCCTTAGATTTTTCAAAATTGTTAGTGGGACAACTTCCACTTGCGAGAGATGTTTTGAGTAAAGCCCATTACGGATTTCTTCAGATGTTCCTGTTTAGTTTCATATTACCAGTTTTCTGCTGCTAAATCCTGAAAATCCAAATTAAGTTCGTTGAACTTACGTCCAATTTCAAGTATTTGAATATAATATATTTGACAATCGATCAATAATAGGCATTTTTAGACATTTTCAGGTGTAAAGCTAGCATTTTTCGCACTCGGATAAATATTTTTGTCGGCCGTAAGATGATGTTAGCAGACGTAAAAGAATTTTATCCCCCGCTGGCGTCATTTTAGTTTTTATTTACAAACACGAATTTATGAAAATCGTATCTAGTTACAAATGTATTATTCAGCTAAAGTAATTTTAAGAATATCCAAATTCTAATTTCCTAACGTTTTACATCATCTAAATCTTCCTTTTTAAAATTTCGTATGTATGCGCTTCAGGCGTAACTAGCGTCTTTGGTCGTGTTATAGCAGTTTGACGCCGCGGGTCGAAAACTTATATTTTACGCCCTTGATACATAAATAACTATTTAATACGCTACCTAATATATTTTCTATGGTTATTAACCTTATCTTTTTAGATGTTGCCGCTTAGTTACATATTAACGGATGAAAGTGTAGGTGAAAAATAACATATGATATCAATAACTAGCTAAATTATTATTTATTTATAGCTTTCCTGTTCAATACATTTTATTATATTTTAATTGCATACTTGAGATATTATACATAATTATGAGCATTTAATTACATAAACTGTCAGAGCTGCAATACTTTAGAAAACTAACTTTATTAATTCTCGTCAAATTCGTTAAAGACATAAAGGTTTAATCCTCTATTTGTGTTCTTATCGCTAAATTTTTTCCATATAGTACGACTTTAGCTGAATTTGTTAAAAATTAGATTACTTATATATTAGCAACAACGATGACGATTTTAAACATAAGTTGCTGTAACTTGGATTAAAACGTATTCAATTTAATCCTTACCTATGTTTTTTTTATTAAACGCATAAATATTAGTTGGAAATAAATATTTCTAAGGAAGAATTTCTAACAGACCGGAAGTGTCATGCCTAAATTCTGCGAATACAACGAGATAACATTTGATTTTTTCATATGAGGTGGAAGATGCCCCAGGTTTGAAATGCTTTTATTTTTTTTTATATTATCAGGTGGTCAAAATATATAATTAATGTGGACTTTTATGAAATGAATTGAATAATTTTACAATAGTTTATCAAATATTTAGTATTAAATGAACAACATCAACTAAACAAATTCTTAGAAATATACTGAATTTGCACATGCGCACTAGGATGCGATAGATGCAATTCAGAAGCTTTGACAATTTCTTTCTTTCTTTCTAAAGGGATATTATTCTAAACAAGTTTCTGGAAATTAAAGCGATTTACAAGATTGAACATTTGGGAACACCTTCTACTAAAAAAAACTAATTTTCTGGGCAAAAGCGATTTTTGAATATTAATGAAATTAAATGTATTACCAAACTTCAAATAAGCTCCAGCATAAATTACAACTTTGCTCTTGAACAGTCTTAGTGGTGTGTAGAAACTGTTTTAAATTAAATCCTAATAAGTCAATAGTTCTATCTGTAAGTATAGTGACAGTGTACAACAAAAAATATTTTAAAAAACACACTATACCCATAAATAATGTACGTCAACTGAGCTGATTCGGTGAAAAATTAGGAATAATATTCGACAACAATTAATGTTTCGATGGTCACACGAATAAAATACTTCAATGGTACATCACAGCATAAAATTTTATTTAGTAGAAAAATCGCATTTAAAAAGACTTATGTTTATATCTTTCTAAAATGCTTACTCTTTTATCGAAATTGCCTGTGTACTGTACATATCCCAATTATTCCTCAAATGTACCAGAGTTACGATAAGTAAGTATACAGATATGTGTGACTATAAAATTATTTTGAACGCACATTTTGCTAGTTCCTCTATAGAGCTTTGTATGTAAGTTTTTTTATTTATAATTTTAAAAATATGGTCTTAAGAACAAACAAAACTAAATAAGAAATTTTAGCAGTTTTAACGAATTAGAAGTTCAATACACGAAGACGGAAAAAATATAGTAAAAATGTGCTTATGCAGCCTCAAAAGTTGTTTTTTTGTGAAAAAATCTTTTTATAACCGACAATGGTACTGAGGTTAAAACTTTAATTTATAGTAAATCCATCAGAATTGATAGTTATTTAATTATGACCGTCTTAACCTCTTATCTTTATTCACTAAATCTGAACTATACCTTACTTTTTATGCATAATGCATAGTATATCCATGTTTAATTCATATTAAGCATGACATAAAAGAGATCTAGAATGAAGTAAATTCATATTCCAATGCTAAAATTGATGCTCACCACTTCATTCTAGCTGCAACAGAGTAAATGTGTTATACATTAACAAATAACTTCCCATCATTCGCTTAAGATTCCAAAGTTCCTCGGATTGTTTGCGCATTTCGCAAATTGCAATGCACCCAGTAATTTACACGCATCCAAGTATTTTTATTTGGAGAGCAGTTTCGAGCTTTTTATTGGAAAACTTTAGGAGCACGTATTTCAGTGAGCATTCGAAGAACCTGTTGGAGTAGGCGTGCTGAGGCTACATTTCGAGGCGTTCAAAAAATTTTGTACTTTACTGGATGTTTGATACTACAACATGACTTGACCATTTAGAAGGCCGTAAATTCCACACTTTAGATCCTGCGATGACTTTATTATTCTTTTAGGGGACCTCTGCCCGGCGATTGCTATTCAGTGCGTGAAGTTGGTTATTTCTTTACAACTTTATTTAAAATTCGACTTGGTTAAGTTGAGCATTGTTTCGACGTAGGTGTAAATGATACCAACCTGCCATGTTCTGCATATTAATTAGGCATTCGCTGGTTTCGTAATGGCGTTTTAACCCTTTATTGGGACATTTTACTGCGCGCATTTTCCACTTTGTTCGCCTGCGAGGAATTAAAACGATCCGGGGGTTTTTTGTTTAATTTGACTCGACGGAGAAATTTCCATATCGCACTAGATTAAGTAGGTGGGTGTGACTGAGAATTTCTATTGTGTTAGGTCAGCCAAGGTGCATAATCTGAATCCAGGTGTTTGATTTTGTCGCTGTGTCACACTCGTTACGAAACGCCGTTGGTAAAACGCTATTGTTGTAAGTTATGACATAATTTTTCCTTAATGCGGCTTTGACCACAGGTAATCCCTATACAAGGCAATAAAAGACTATTTTTAGCCGTTTTAAAATTATTTTTAAACCTGGATTAAAGAACTTCAAAGCTGAATTTCAACATGGGAATATTAATGACCACGAAATTTTATAATCTTAGAACAAAAGCTTAGGAGTGTCGATAGCCCATTTGGAAGTGTCAGTATTTGTTTACACTGGGAAACAAATAGAAATTTATATAGTTTCGTACTGGCGGTAAGCGAAGGCGAAAGGATCTCCGAACGGTGCCCAATTTATGTACCGAATGCTCAAAAATGGCCACTGATTAGCATAAGTAATATCGCGATAAGTTAAGCAACATTTATTGTGGCTAATCTAGGCATTTAAAATGCATCTTCTTTCTTATATGAATATTAAGTAGGAGCGTGTCTCTAAACAAGTAATGCAATGTCATTTCGTATGTCCAAAGCTATATGTTTATTGAGTTAACTGAGGTTTGATCTTAGCTTCTTTACTTTCGTCACGCACGCTTGCTACTGCCTAGTTTTTGCTGCTTCCACATTTTTTGCGCGCGTTTGCGGTTTCCGAACAAATTGATTACATGAGGATATTTTAATTTCCTTCTTAGACATGGCTTTTTATTTAAACTAATATATTAGTTATTATGCCCAAACTATATAAAATATATGAGGTATGCACGATAAGTTTAATCTAGTTTATTTTTATAATAGTTATTACTGGAAAATCGAAAATACGAGTGGCTAACAGCTTTTCAGAATAACAACCTAAAAAAATGCTTAATAAAAAAAAATAACTTATTATTGCATAAGTTAAATATTGAGATAAATTTTCAAAACTATATGTTATGCTAAAAGAGTTCTTCTGTTAAATGGGGCCAAATTTTCGTAGATAAGGAAGAAATTTGATGATACCTTCCAATTAAGGGATTATGGCACACTGGATAAATGTAAAAATATAAAATCATACTATCCGTCATATCCTCTTTATCATTTTGTCAGCTACACCAAAATATATGCAGTAATTAATAAGTACAATGAAAAACTAATATTTATATTCTGATTTTATCTTTTATTTATGAGATATAAGTAACAACAATTTATATTTTTTTAAATGGAATCTATAGTAACACGTCCAACTGTTATTAGCTACACCTACACATAAAAATAGCAGTATGACAACAAAGGTATTTAGTAGCGATGACATAAATACATAAAACATTGAATGCAAACAATATAAATACTATTTAACCTAATGTTGTAAACACTTAACTAAACTTTATTCTATTGCTATGTAATGCAACGCAACCTTAAACGGTATGAGAACTACATAAATATCGCTTTACAGGGTGTTTCAAAATGCGTTCGGATATTTTACGCACTTATAGATCTCATCAATACAAACAAAAAAGTCCTAATAAACATGGGTCTGGAAACGCTTCCTTTCTGAAATAAGCGGTGTTAGAGCTTGAATTGTTTTTATGCTAAAATACGCATTTCTGAAAAACAGTTGAATTTAAGGGTAAGAAGTAAGATATCAAACGAAAGCTCATTAAAAGTGATTTTAAAAATATAAAATTATACAGGGTTTGTAAATCTTGAGCACTATGTATAGCATTAATACCCACACCTACTATTGTAAACTTTAAAGGTAATTTACGATAAAAATATTTTTTTGTAACGTTTTCCTTCATTCAATTGTTTTCTGTTCCTTACAGCAGCAGCCTAAAGTTTAGCATTTTCTTTGCTTAAAATCGTTAATATCTCCAAAACCGTTGATATTAGACCCATAGAACTTGATATTAAATAATAAAAACTTTTAAGCTACCTAAATATAGGGCATTCCATTTAAAAAATTTAGGTCTGATTTGCCACACTGTTTGAAACACCCTGTATAATTACAAATGTTTTAGTAATGTGCACCACTTTAGTACCTACCACTTTTATACTGGCGATATTTATGTAACTCTCATAGTTTTAGCAATAACTTCAACCCCCGCATCGTTGCTGGACCCTGTGCAAATAATTGAAAATTCCAATATTAAACTGATTTTAACCCTTCACAAAGTTTGTCTATACATATAACCTGCCGCTTGATCTGTAGCATATTAGTATACCTATTCACTGATTCTATTGTGAGTCTGTATTGCAATTTCCTAGAACAAAGGATTGATTCTGATTCCCGATTTGGTTCAGAATCAGAAAATGTAATAATTGGAACAACATTTCCAGCTACTTTATCCACAGGGCAACCTTTCTGGACGCCGAAGCTATTTTTAAACTCAATGCAGCAACGTATTAAAGCTTTTTAAAATTACCTGACGTTTTTCCCTTACAGTTTGAAAAACCTTAATTTTTATTTTAACCTTTCGAACCTTTAGTAACAGGTGTAAGATGCACTTTTAAAATAATTTCAAACTAAAGCCATCTCTAAATTCTATAATAAAATAATAAACTAAAAATATTTGTTACTGTAATTAAAACCTAGGTGCTACTTATTATTATTATTATTCTTAATTATCCAACGACCACTTTAAAGATTAGTTAGAAATATAACAAATATAACAAATTTTGTAGAATTTAAATCTCTGTAGCAGTTTGAACATTCGTTAAAATACTGTTTTCCGTCGACCTCCCTATAAAATGTGATTTTAGGGACGCATTTGCGTACCAAAAATGTCACTTTTTTGGATACCATTAATTTTTCGTCCGCAAACACTTTTCGTCTGCAAATGCTTTTCGTCCGCGAATGCTTTTCGTCCGCAAACACTTTACGGCCGCACTTTACAGCCGTAAACGCTTTTCGTCCGTAAACACTTTTCGTCCGCAAACACTTTTCGTCCGCAAACGATTTTTGTCCGCAAACGTTTTTCAACCTTCATTTTAATTTTTTTTATCAAATTATGACGGTCGACGGAAGAATTTAATATGCACCTCGGACGAAAACTGCTTTTTATGGCCTTGCCTGATTGCTTGCCTGGGCTATCGCCTCGGCCAGCAATTGCAGGCATCGTCCATAAAAAGCCAATTTTTGGTCCTTGATGCATAAATAACTATTTTCGAAAACTGTCATCAAATGTTGACATTTTCGTTAAATTCTCAGTAAGCAAAGTGATTCTTTTTTGTCACTTAACTGCGAAATACTTTTATGTTCTAGAATGCAAAATTCTTTAGCGTTCTAGAACATAAAGGAAATGTCAAAAAATGTGTAATTTTTTAAGAACTTATTTGTGATTTTATTAATTAAGTAACCTAGATTAGTTTTTTATTAAGTAATTTAAAATTTCAATAGATACTAATAACTATTATAAACTATTATAAACATGACTAATTTATGTTGTACTACATGTAAATTGAAGGTGCCGATACTGCGGTCAGTTAAATTTATACGTCATTTTGACGTTTGTCAAACAATTCAGCAGGCCGTGGTTCAAACATAAATTAATTGTTTATGAAATATAAAATTGTCAATTAACGTTGACAGATACCTTATTTAATTTTCTTTTATTCTTATACTAGTTTTATTGCAGTTTTCGAAAAATCATTGTTTGCATCTCGAATGCGAAATACTTTTGCGTTCTCGCTAAAGCTCGGCAAAATAACTTCCATTCTTGAACGCAAAAGTAGCATTTCGCATTCTAGATACAAAAATAGCCATTGTTACTTCCTATTCTTGCAGTAATTTAAAATTAAGTTGATATCCAAGAATAAAATTGTCTGAGTGCCAACAATTCCTTACAGTATGCTTGGTTTACAATATATAAATTCTGGCAAAGACATCACTTTTATATTTTTGGATGAGACATGGATTTACAAAAACGGTTCTCAAATTCGGCGATGGGTAAAAAAAGATGATAAAAGAATGCAAAATTTCAAAGTTAAAAATGAAGGTGATAAATTTGCGGTATTGCGAGCTGGTTATAGGGGTGGGTTTTTGGAGGGATGTGAACTTCTCTTTACTAGTCAAAATAATGATGCCGATTGCCACAAGACCATGGACGAGGACAAATTTAAAAATTGGGTTTGTTAATCAGTTAATTTCGGTTTTAAATAAATTAAATAAAAAGTGTGTTGTAGTAAAGGACACTGCACCGTATCATTCCGTTTTATTAGAAAAAAACCCAACAAAAAGTTCAAAAAGTCTATTTTGGTAAATTATTTAGCAAAAAATATAAAGTTAAGTGAATCTGAATTAAATCTCGAGACTAAGAAAATACTTTGGGAACGAATTGAGCCAATTATTAAGAAAAATGATAAAAAGTATGTTATTGACAACATTCTTTTGCAGCATAGCTACGAAGTACTAAAACTTCCGCCCTATCTCTGCCAGTACAATGCCATAGAAATGGCATGGGCATTTTGCAAAACGCATTATAATAAACACATTAATGACACAAAATTTTTCTTTAAAGAGAAGGTATAAGTGGTTTGGAAAGATACTCTGTCAAAAATTTTCTCAAATATGTAGAATAATTGTGTTAGTCATATAAAGAAGCTAATTTCTGACGACTGGAAAAAGCATATGGGCGATACGCCAATAGAAAACATTCCTCTATTTATTATCTCTCTTGCAGAAGACTTAGATTCTGACGGCGAGCAATTTTTATCGGAAGAATCTCAGTCTGAAAATGAAATGGATATGAAAGAATGTACATAAAATACAAGTATGTCAATAATTGTTGTATTACTTACTCTGCATTTTCTTTTACTACATTTCTTAAAATTGTCCAATAATTTATTATTCTTCCAATTTGTCGTTTAATTACAATTACCTTTAATTTTCCAAACGGTGCTTATGTCTATTTTCAAATACTGTATGTTTAATAATTAATAAATTTGCAATATTTTACTATGATGCTTGTTTTCCCAACTATTATGACATATCTGCCAAAATGACAAATCATTTTTTTAGTGGAAAAAAGAACTAAAAATCTATATACCAACATTATTAAAACTAGGGACCCTGCAGAAATGCAACTTATCCTCTAGAATGTTGACCTTGAAAATTATTATAGAAAATAAAAGTACTTTAGTCGCTACTAACATAATTAGCAATGGAAAGTTGTCCCAATATTTATGCATCCATTATTAAGAATTTTTATTCACCACATCACTGGTAGCTTTCATATTTTCCTCTTGCGTGATAGCCTTTATCCAGCCTCAAACATTGCCTATATTTGATGGATATTCGTGATAGGAGACATTTTTCCTATCACTAGTTCCACACGAAGAAATGCAACAAGACATTTTCAAAAATGTGTCAACCAAAGAAAAGTTTTCAAATTTGAAACGTCAAATTGTCAACTGACTCCAATGGGCAAAATTTTAACTATTGCAATAAATGTCAAAACAGGCTAGCTGGCAGGCTTTGTATATGTACCCAGGCGACGCTCTGACATTTGACTTCGTTTAAGTTTGGAGCAAGCTTTTTGGTTCGCGTTCAGTCAAATAGTGCTTTACCTAAAACAATAATTGTGTTTAATTAATTCGTCAAAAAGTACCTTCAGTTAAAGTTATACTTGATTAGAATAGATTTATAAATACAGTTCAGAGATTGTGGTTATGCATTCGACATCTGACGTTTGTCGTGTTATGAGCTGTGAAAGCAAATGTCACCAATCTTATAAAACAAATAGTTACCAAAAACAGTGTTATAATTGACTGTTTTCGGTGTTATAATAACCATATTGTGACATCAAAGTAGATATATTATTATATGAGCGATTATGACACCATTATTCACGAAGCCGGCTTGTGGCGCAAGTCATCTCAGTGAATAATGGCCATAACCGCGAATGTAATACGATATTTTATCTACTTTTACGCAATAGGAGTTTTGTGTTCATATTTCCGAATTATGACATTTGTGACAGCTGTTAACTTCAAAAGTCATTTAATGATAAGAATAAATTTTGTGATTGGCTACAACCTATTGAATAATGAAAATAGAATTATCTGATTGGTTGCAACTTGCAAATTGTTGAATTATGAAAATAGAATTTTATGATTGGCTGCAAACCGTGAATTATGAATCATAATTCATGGCCATTATATAGTAGGAGTAGATAATTAGTTATTTACTATACATGTATTGTACAAAATTTTGTCTCCAACTGCCTAAAATTGAGAAAAGTGCATTCAGAGAAATGTCAGAACTGTCATTTTCAAAAAAATTTAGTAGGCAAATGTCATTATGTCATTCATTTGACACTATTTCAGTTAGGTAATGAAGCCATTACACCACTTAGTTAGGTAACTAATCCATTACATAACTGAGTGGTGTAATGAGTTCTATTACCTAACGGTAATAGTAGTGTCAAATGAGTGACGTAATGAGTTACTTACCCCACTGGAGTAGATAAACATAACATTTTTTACTCGAAAAGTGTTCTTCGTGCTCTTCTCGTTTTTGGTTGACATGAAAAAAACTAATTTTAAACACTTTTTTATTAAAAAACGGGCCGCCATTTTGTTGTATTGACAAGGCTACTTTTGCTCTGCTCGCTCGAAACTCTTTAAGAACATCCCAACATATGGCCAAATTTTATCAGCTTTGTAACTACCGCGAACTTTTAACATAAAGACGTACACCTACTATTAGAGAATTGACAAACAGTTTTTGTTTTGTTCTGCATCTGCTTCTTTCACCTTTTCCTACATATCTCTTCCTTCACAATATATTGCTGAATATAACATTTTATACTACGAATTATGCGACCAAAATGTATTCTAATTTTCCTGACTTCTTCATTCATTGAAGAATTTCGTCATCCGTTATTCTGTAACGTACAGCATTTGTTCATATATTTAAATTTTAAATACTTCGATTTTAGTAATTCATGGGTACTTGGCATCCGTTTAGAAATGGTGACCAGCATCATGATTATCATTACTTCTCATCTTTTGAGATGTCATCATACCAAAAAACTTTCTCCCGTAGGGTTGTGCAATATTCGCAACACTAGAGAAGTAGTTAGTTTTAATCGCCGTTTTGAACAATATCAGGTATTAAAAGATAATCATCATCCAGATGATACTACTGCATAAAGTAAAATGTTGAAGGAAATTCTTGATATTATGGAGGAGGACCTTAGTGTTGGAAAAGGTTGGAGTTATAACAGTTTTGGTGTTCACGTTTTTATCAGAAGACTATTGTATGTTTTCGGAAGCTGCTTTTATTTGTTAAAGCCAAGCTACGATTTCCAAAGGAACGGATTTCCTACTGACTGTCAGAAAAATTATTGTTCTGATCACATTAAATTTCTTCTCGGTCTTATAGTGTATGGGCTTTCTTATGGGGATCATATTAAGAATCAACAGAATACCCTTTCTATGTTTGAACTAATCGTCTACAATACAGAGATATGCTAAGTAAATGAAACTCCATTGCCTGTATATCTCGACCTTCTCCTTCACTCAAAGTTTTAAAGTGCTTATCTGGTAAATGAATTAAGTGGTTTGGACCCAGAGTCGTTAATTGAAATAATGGTGAACATTATGAATCATCCATTTACTCTCCTTGATTTTGACGTACCGAAATTTAAATGTATCGAAGGTTTTTTTTTCCATTAACATATAATCAACGGAGGGCAAGAGGAGGAAAATATTCTGCCACAAAAATCAAAATCTATAACAACTGCTTCCTATGCAGAATGCTCTTCTGTCAGAAGATGATCCAGATACTAGTAAACATGGGTGGAAAAAAGAATCTAACAGACTGCCGCAAGTATGGAAATATTCATACAGCTCCTGCCGCATGTCAAGGGATGCTCAAGTGTGAACTTGAGCATGCATGCAAGGATGCATGCAGCTGCATAAGAAGATATTTAAACTGCACTGCTCTTTGCGAGTGTTTTTGTAAAAATAAATGATCAGAGATTATCTAAATGATCTATCTTACAATTTATTTGAAATGATTTTTGATGGTTGATAGATATCATCATCATCTTCAATTTCAAGGTAGTTGCGACTTTACGGTTATAAGTAATCTTTCCACCTTTTCTTGGAACGGTTTTCTTTTCCTTTTTCCTCTTAGGTATGCTTAGATCTTCCATTGTTAGGATAAATAATTACACAAGTAACAGTTCTTAGATAGTAGTAAATCTAACTTGTTCTTCGGAGTTTTTTCTCATACTTTTAAGCGATATTCTGGAGTTCGTTTTCCCACTCCTTCCTGCTACCTGTCATTATTCTATCTCTTTACTATTCTTTATCTTTTCTATTAAATCCAGTGTATATTCTTCTATCTTCTTGATCTCTTATTGTCGACCAGTCTTGAGCTAAAATTACATAATTTGATATAGTATGATTCTACTTTACAAGCCAATATTTACATAATAGTTATTAGACTGCTAAACTATTTCTATTTATTCAATTCAAAGCACTTTAAATAAAAAATGCCCTAATTCTAGTTTATTTAATCAAATTATTTATTTCTTTTAATAACTCAGGTAATAGAACAATCTCTCTTATCGCAGGTAAGTTCTTGCGTTAGAAAACTATCAAAATACTTGTGAAAATGGTTTGGATAATGAAAAACTATTTCAGAATTATTTGAGAACTCTCAATTGTAACTGCCCAACTATTAATATGACATATAAGCTGAATTCATATTCAATCAATACATGTTAGTTCAAATATGTTAACAGGCGTAAGTATTTATGTACGTAACTTATTATTTCACTGTTGAAATTGATTAATGTTTATCTTACATATACCTGGTTATCTTCTCTTTATTAAATTTATCCTATTCTCCTGTCGAAAAAGTGAAAATTCAACCAGCTTATTCTGTCACATATGTTGGTATCTCCAATCAGAATTAATAATGTTATAATTTAAAATTTTGAGATGAATAATTGTCTGTTTTAAGCTACATTGCTGCATACTATGAGTTCCTATCTACTAATGGGAGGATGTAATGATAAACCCAAGAATTGTTACAGTGAGGTGCAATCATTAGATATATCTACATAATAATAGGGAACAAAGTTGATGAATATATTATACACAACCTTTTTGAGTTACCTTAGAAAATAGTATATTATGTTATTAGCAGAAAAAGTTATACTTTATGTGGCGTGGCTGGACGGGTTATCTGCTGTGCTTGCGAGGCACGTAAGTACAGCCGAGCTACATAAAGATACTTTTGCTCAAAATAACATATAGTATTTTTCTTCAAACGTTTTTATAACAAATTAAATATTTAGAACTTACTGTGAACAAAATTCAAAGAAAATTACTTGATCTCGTCATTGGCAGATAATATTATCTGCCGCATCAATCAAGCAGTATAATGTCAAATTTTTCTGCCGTATGAAGAAAAACGAATTTATAAGCACTTTTTATGTAAATAAATGGCCGCCATTCTGTTTTTGGCAAGGTCACTTTGGACCTCCCTCAAAACTCATTAAGAGCATCCTAAAGAAGAGTTATCAACATATGGCCAACATTATCATGAGTCGTAACTCACACATATATGAATTCACAACTACTGTAAGTGTCGCCTTTTGTTCTTAGATACTAAGTAAAATGCTGGTATAAATAACTATGATTTAAATAAACTGCATTTTGAACGTTTGTAACATTCATTAGACAAACTCAGAAAGTCAACCGGCACCCAGACGGAGGAAAACTGTAATACTTATATGTATAATAAATTTCCTCTTCGATAATTCAGCAACTTATTATAGAAATAGTTTTGTCAACTTCAATTTATAACCTTTTCGAGCCAGAGGCGTGCATATGCATCTTCTTGCCCCTCCCTTGCGGCATCCATGAAATTGATCTTGATATCAAGAAGTGGTTGATAATCTGTGTACCTTAAGCTCTACCTACAAAGAATCACACAAATTCGACAATTAATAGTTTTGTTTGGGAATACGACCACCATCTGTGTGGATGATCCAGAATCGGCAGGCAATCTTCATCGTGGCGATGGTAAGGGTGCGATACGAAATTGAGCGGCCGCGAGTCCACGACTCCTTGCAGCAGCGGTCAGCGTCCGGTGGCAGCGCGTGCCGTACTTCACAGAACACCGGCACCATCGTGGCAAGCGATGACAGCAGGATATGGAAGTACCAGATACGGTACGCTGACCTTTCAGCTGTGTTTAGCCCTATCTGATACGGGCTGAAAATAAAATTCTGCCCTGTAACTGTTCTTCCTTGTTGGACGCCGAGACATATATTCGGAATTTCTCATTTGCACACACCGCCTATTACCTCGTTGTGTATTTGGATTATGATTGAACATGGAAAACGTTCCCGCGGCAATGCGCGATTTCTCACGTTCCTTTTACTGGGACTACATGCCTCTGCTTACTTCCTAAGCATTTCATTCCATGTATAGCCCACCGCAAAAACTTGAATTTTACAAGCTTTGACCATGTTACCGCGACGTCTATTAACTTCCTGCTTAAAGAGATCGGCGGTTCATCATAAGAATTGCAAGTATTTAGAAATTATACTTAATTCGACAAATGCTAGTTCTCATACATTCCTTCAGTCCTCACTCCCACCCTATTGCCTTATTGTGTGTAATGCACTGGAGAGAAGTGTAATCAATTTAATACTGAATATGAAAGCTCAAGTTATTCTAGGCAATGCACAGAAATTTATGGTTGAATAAATAAATATTGATATTGTTTCAATAGATTCCTCTATTTATAATGCCCAGTGCAATATAATATTGTGTCTCAGTCTATTTACGTGGAAGTTCACTTGTTCACTTGAACTGCGTACAAGAATATTGACTCAATAACCCCATCGCATTTCATTCTATTCATCGAAAGAAAGATCAAGAGGATTACTTCATAGCTATCAAATGAATGGTGATCATTAGTCAAAATTATTTTTTGCAGAAATACTGTCATAGTGGCAACTATTTATTTATTAATTATCAAAACACGCCAGTTTAAAGACGATTGGAGATGCATAGCATTTTACATACAGTGCTGATAGTGATAGTAATAATCAATGTGAATGTATTTGTAAATAAATAAAAGTTTTTTAAATATAATATTAATAAAAATAAAGGATTTATTTTCGAAATATAATAAATATTACAGTAAGCATGAAACAAACTTAAAGTTAAATATACTTATATCGAAAAACAAAAGGCATAGTTGAGATATAATGTTTTTCAACTGGACATTTAGGATATATTGCAGTAACTGCCTGTTTTTATGTTTTATAAAATAAAATAAATAATTTGATTAGGGCAAATCACCACACTGCTCAGTGTATTTTTATTGTTTTAAATTTCGCCTGTCAGTATTTTAGGCTTCTTACAATGAAATGCATTTATTACTTTTCAAATAAAATGGTTAATTGCTTCTATATTTTATTGAACTGCAATAATAATTTGGGCTAGCTGCAGCAAACACAAAAACTCCTCTCAGGTGGGTTCAGATCTGAGCTTTTGAAATTATGTTTAGAAAATTTGATTCAAAGTACCTCACATGCCCGATTCTAGTACATTTGATCTACACGCTCTACTTATTCATAACCTCACAACTTGACACAGGACGTCGTTAGTGCAACAGCGTTTATTTGAATATTTAACAGTGAAATGCTGCAATTGGCGCAAACTCCCGCCTAGCAACAGTTAATTCTATTTTGTTTCAGGGATGACGTCAAACGACGCTCGCAATTCATTTGTCTTGGACTTCTAGTAATGGCTTGGAATTCTTGGAAGAACCGCAAATTCTAGTGACGCCAATCAAATTATTCAAAGCGGGACAGTACTGGACGCTTGGAAATGCGATGAACCTCTTCCACAATGTGTATTCTTCAAGTTTACTAGCTTTACCGGCTCTCAACACTCAAATAATATACGAAATCTTACCTTAGCTCTGGCCAGTTTTCGCTTCGGAGCTGGTGCCAGGTAACTCTGACGGGTTTCTTTGCTTGAAGTCGCCCCCTAGCCCCAAATGTTGCTTTGGGATGCTCATACTTACCTCTTTGACCTTTAGAAATGTAGACCCCAGGCTTCTGCAGCTCAACTGGAACGTAGTCGAAGTTGGAAATTTTCAGGTCCTCGCTGACGTTTCACAGCCAAAGATGGGTTGGTGAAATTTATAATTTTATGTCGAGGAATCTACCACAAATAATACCACAGCTGCACGGTGATTTGTATAAATTACTGGTACACTTTTTAACTAGGTAACAACACTTTTTATATTAAAACATACATTTTAGGGAGCTCAAATTTTACCTCCAACTTGACAAATTTACAGCAATTGTTATTCTCTTCTTTTTTTGATAAAAAAGAATCGCGTTGCTAGGTTAAATCGATCTCATATTGTTTATCGGAAATTAGTTTTAATTACAAATACACACAAATGGAATAAAATTAGATAACATTTTTCTAAAATCTAAAAATTGCTTAAATCTAAAAATTGTCTTGTTTCCTTATATTTAAAAATTGTTCTTATTCATCACACACAACGTTTTCATAATCGCTACACTGCTATAACACTTAATTTTACAATGCACTGGACTTGAGTTTAATTTTACACACGTCACTGTTTGTTCTTCAATTTAGTTGCCCTCGTTCTCTATTGCTCTTTGCAATTTCTATTGTATCGTGCTTCGATTTTATTTACCTTCCAGCTTGCTTGCTTTCACTGGCCCGTACTTTTATGAATAACTCTACGCTCATTCAGTATGCACATAGACAACCTTTGGTGTTATTTAATTACATTTGGTCTGGCTTTAAATATGCTCAAACCTATCATATTACTTATACTATTTTCCTCAAAATTCAAATTTTGCTTCTGCGTGCCTTTATTTCTCTAGTTATGCTTGTTGCATCTTATTACCAATGCATTTAATAACTTCAATTACTGTTTTAAATTGCAATTAAATAAAATATTGTAACTCTGTGGTTTAATTGACTTTGTTCAATAGTTCTCACTGCATACAGAGTTAAATTGTGAGCTTAGAACCATTTCAATTCACTGTATAACTTACAGTGTAATTCCTACTCTTTAAGCAGATGAGATAACTAACTTAAATTAAATTAACCTGATGACAACAGAATCATACGAACATAAGAAACTCATTGCTCGTTAATTATAAACGTATCTTGGCACATTAGAGCTATTTAGATAAAAAATATTTGAGGTAAAATTTTCGTTAAGCTTTACAGGGTGTATTTTTTTGGAAAATTATTGGAAATTTCTGATATTATACTGAAACGATCGTTCATATAGGGAAAGTTTGTGGATGTGTAATTAAATCCTTGTATCTTAAATTTAGAATGTGTACATTACGTATGATCTATGAATGTACCCTCCTATTAAATTTGATACATAGTAGTATATTATGATACTAGTGTATAAGTACGCCTTTAAAGCACGTGCGACGAGTTTAAGAGCACGACGCAAAGCGGAGTGCTTTTAACGTCGCTAGTGCTTTAATGCACTTATAAAAATGTATCATATGCTACTTTTTCTACGATCATAATAGAAATATAAAAACTTAGTTCGGTGACAATTTTTCCGTCACATTGTGTTAGGTATTCTAGGTTATTTTGACATTTAAATTTACGGTAAAGCGTGTTTTAATATCGTATTAAACCACGCCACCAATGGCAACGTGCGAAAACGACGTAAGACTTTTGACACTAAAAACTGTGCAAAAAGTTGTCATTTTGACACGATTGTAGAAAATATCATTTATTTCTTCTAACTATGATTGCTGCAATAAACCTGCCCAATATTTTTTTAAACGTTCAAATGCTGTTTTAATATCTTGTATAAAGGTGTACCATGATATAAAAATACAATCAGAATTGGTTAAAAACTACGTGACCAGTAACATTTGGAGAAGTTATTCTAGGCAATGCACAGAAATTTATGGTTGAATAAATAAATATTGATATTGTTTCAATAGATTCCTCTATTTATAATGCCCAGTGCAATATAATATTGTGTCTCAGTCTATTTACGTGGAAGTTCACTTGTTCACTTGAACTGCGTACAAGAATATTGACTCAATAACCCCATCGCATTTCATTCTATTCATCGAAAGAAAGATCAAGAGGATTACTTCATAGCTATCAAATGAATGGTGATCATTAGTCAAAATTATTTTTTGCAGAAATACTGTCATAGTGGCAACTATTTATTTATTAATTATCAAAACACGCCAGTTTAAAGACGATTGGAGATGCATAGCATTTTACATACAGTGCTGATAGTGATAGTAATAATCAATGTGAATGTATTTGTAAATAAATAAAAGTTTTTTAAATATAATATTAATAAAAATAAAGGATTTATTTTCGAAATATAATAAATATTACAGTAAGCATGAAACAAACTTAAAGTTAAATATACTTATATCGAAAAACAAAAGGCATAGTTGAGATATAATGTTTTTCAACTGGACATTTAGGATATATTGCAGTAACTGCCTGTTTTTATGTTTTATAAAATAAAATAAATAATTTGATTAGGGCAAATCACCACACTGCTCAGTGTATTTTTATTGTTTTAAATTTCGCCTGTCAGTATTTTAGGCTTCTTACAATGAAATGCATTTATTACTTTTCAAATAAAATGGTTAATTGCTTCTATATTTTATTGAACTGCAATAATAATTTGGGCTAGCTGCAGCAAACACAAAAACTCCTCTCAGGTGGGTTCAGATCTGAGCTTTTGAAATTATGTTTAGAAAATTTGATTCAAAGTACCTCACATGCCCGATTCTAGTACATTTGATCTACACGCTCTACTTATTCATAACCTCACAACTTGACACAGGACGTCGTTAGTGCAACAGCGTTTATTTGAATATTTAACAGTGAAATGCTGCAATTGGCGCAAACTCCCGCCTAGCAACAGTTAATTCTATTTTGTTTCAGGGATGACGTCAAACGACGCTCGCAATTCATTTGTCTTGGACTTCTAGTAATGGCTTGGAATTCTTGGAAGAACCGCAAATTCTAGTGACGCCAATCAAATTATTCAAAGCGGGACAGTACTGGACGCTTGGAAATGCGATGAACCTCTTCCACAATGTGTATTCTTCAAGTTTACTAGCTTTACCGGCTCTCAACACTCAAATAATATACGAAATCTTACCTTAGCTCTGGCCAGTTTTCGCTTCGGAGCTGGTGCCAGGTAACTCTGACGGGTTTCTTTGCTTGAAGTCGCCCCCTAGCCCCAAATGTTGCTTTGGGATGCTCATACTTACCTCTTTGACCTTTAGAAATGTAGACCCCAGGCTTCTGCAGCTCAACTGGAACGTAGTCGAAGTTGGAAATTTTCAGGTCCTCGCTGACGTTTCACAGCCAAAGATGGGTTGGTGAAATTTATAATTTTATGTCGAGGAATCTACCACAAATAATACCACAGCTGCACGGTGATTTGTATAAATTACTGGTACACTTTTTAACTAGGTAACAACACTTTTTATATTAAAACATACATTTTAGGGAGCTCAAATTTTACCTCCAACTTGACAAATTTACAGCAATTGTTATTCTCTTCTTTTTTTGATAAAAAAGAATCGCGTTGCTAGGTTAAATCGATCTCATATTGTTTATCGGAAATTAGTTTTAATTACAAATACACACAAATGGAATAAAATTAGATAACATTTTTCTAAAATCTAAAAATTGCTTAAATCTAAAAATTGTCTTGTTTCCTTATATTTAAAAATTGTTCTTATTCATCACACACAACGTTTTCATAATCGCTACACTGCTATAACACTTAATTTTACAATGCACTGGACTTGAGTTTAATTTTACACACGTCACTGTTTGTTCTTCAATTTAGTTGCCCTCGTTCTCTATTGCTCTTTGCAATTTCTATTGTATCGTGCTTCGATTTTATTTACCTTCCAGCTTGCTTGCTTTCACTGGCCCATACTTTTATGAATAACTCTACGCTCATTCAGTATGCACATAGACAACCTTTGGTGTTATTTAATTACATTTGGTCTGGCTTTAAATATGCTCAAACCTATCATATTCCTTATACTATTTTCCTCAAAATTCAAATTTTGCTTCTGCGTGCCTTTATTTCTCTAGTTATGCTTGTTGCATCTTATTACCAATGCATTTAATAACTTCAATTACTGTTTTAAATTGCAATTAAATAAAATATTGTAACTCTGTGGTTTAATTGACTTTGTTCAATAGTTCTCACTGCATACAGAGTTAAATTGTGAGCTTAGAACCATTTCAATTCACTGTATAACTTACAGTGTAATTCCTACTCTTTAAGCAGATGAGATAACTAACTTAAATTAAATTAACCTGATGACAACAGAATCATACGAACATAAGAAACTCATTGCTCGTTAATTATAAACGTATCTTGGCACATTAGAGCTATTTAGATAAAAAATATTTGAGGTAAAATTTTCGTTAAGCTTTACAGGGTGTATTTTTTTGGAAAATTATTGGAAATTTCTGATATTATACTGAAACGATCGTTCATATAGGGAAAGTTTGTGGATGTGTAATTAAATCCTTGTATCTTAAATTTAGAATGTGCACATTACGTATGATCTATGAATGTACCCTCCTATTAAATTTGATACATAGTAGTATATTATGATACTAGTGTATAAGTACGCCCTTAAAGCACGTGCGACGAGTTTAAGAGCACGACGCAAAGCGGAGTGCTTTTAACGTCGCTAGTGCTTTAATGCACTTATAAAAATGTATCATATGCTACTTTTTCTACGATCATAATAGAAATATAAAAACTTAGTTCGGTGACAATTTTTCCGTCACATTGTGTTAGGTATTCTAGGTTATTTTGACATTTAAATTTACGGTAAAGCGTGTTTTAATATCGTATTAAACCACGCCACCAATGGCAACGTGCGAAAACGACGTAAGACTTTTGACACTAAAAACTGTGCAAAAAGTTGTCATTTTGACACGATTGTAGAAAATATCATTTATTTCTTCTAACTATGATTGCTGCAATAAACCTGCCCAATATTTTTTTAAACGTTCAAATGCTGTTTTAATATCTTGTATAAAGGTGTACCATGATATAAAAATACAATCAGAATTGGTTAAAAACTACGTGACCAGTAACATTTGGAGAATTTTAAAATTTCAGTTATAATAATATTGCATCCAAGCATCAGTTTGTCATTTTTGAGCATTGACGTTCGTGGTGTAGTTATGAATTCTCATGAGTTAATTTTCTAGCTAACGCAACTTTATTTCTTTATATCAACAACTGTTCTATGGAGAGCTAATTTACTTACCTTTGAATTATTTCGGGTACATTTTATTCTATAATATGCCATCCTTAATAAGTGGCACTCCACTGTTACTGTCAGCTTAAAGGTTATAATTATGTCAACAGTGTTAAATAAAATGGAGATGCGCATAACCGGCTTACCAATGACAATATTCTATTCAAATTTAGCGCCTATTTGTGCGATGGGTTTTACTGAATATATTCGTAGTTTAGTTTATTTAGCTGAGCAAGTCGTTAAGAATAAAAAATGAAGCATTTTCCTAATTAAAATAAAATTGCCAAAATATAGATAATAATTGGAATTTTACTATTACAGAAACGAACCAGGGTGAAATGCAAAACAAAGCAGGATGCTCAAAGTCGAGGTACAGATGTCAATCAAAAGGTTAAAAAATACTAATGCGGTAGACACAGAATAGTTGGCAACCGCAACGGTGAAAGCGATGAGTGAACCAGGAATTGATCAGCTACAAAATATACAGTAAGCGTCAAAAAACATAGGTCATTTTCAATAAGTAATAAAAACCCATACACCCATTCACATATGGAAACAATTATAATTTCTTCTTGGGAGCTTTGTTTCAATGTATGAGATTTTCCTAAACTAAGATTTTGGTGTGCTGTTTCATCATCAAAGATTGTTAGGCCTTAATTTTTCAGGGAAAATGGTGGAACGGTAAGGGTTACATCTCAAAGACATTCAGACATACTTCAATGATTTATTTATAAAAAATAGAAGAGGAGGTAGTAAAGGAGTATTAGTTTCAACAGGACGGTGCTATCAGTTACACCGCAAGAATTAGTACGAATATCTTACGACCATCCCAAATAAACTGATTTCTTGCTATAATGACCTTCCTTGGACCTTAAAGTCTCCGGACATCACCGCTCCTGATTTTTCTCTTTTAGGTTGCTCGAAGAGCAGAGTATTTACAAGAAATCTCGTAAATAAATTAAAGCTATACCGTAGGATATGCTGCAACGTGTGATGAGAGATTTCGTCCGCCGTTTAGACGAGTGCATTCAACAAGGGGGATATTTTGACCGACACCATTTTTCATAAGTAAATTTTCAATTCTTAGTCTTCAAGAAATACTTTTCATTGACTGTGTAATTTAAACTTTAAACTACCACGCGGGGCCTTCATGGGACCGAAATAAAAGTTTTTTACGTTTCATTCGTTTAATAATTTTTTTCTGTATTATTTCCGTTTCTGTACATTTTCGTTACTTGCCCATCAACAAATTTCTGACCGCAGTCAGCTATTCTACTTTTTTTTGAAAAATATAAAGTTAGTTGCTGGGGTTTCGTTTAGTGAACCATACCTATTATCGACAATGGTTGATTTAACGGCAGTTAAATTAGTTGTTTAACATTAGCCTCCGGTATACCATGAGCTCTGTGAATATTAGCAAACACGATTCATTATTGTTGAGTAAAGTTAAAAACTTAGTTACATTATGTAATTCTTTTTATTTAGGGACATATTTTGAGGTATAGTTTTATATTTACATATTAGAAAAGTGTCTACGTATATGAGGAATCGCTCTCTTGCACAGAATAACAAAAGTACTTCATCTAATAAATATGTACGATTTCATAAAGGTAGGCGAATATTTCTGAAATTTTGCATCGGTCGATAATTTTCCATTCCTTTGTTTGTCATAATTGTATTTTCTGACTTATTTATTTAGAACAGAAAAGGTACTATACTCCAAGAAAAGAGATCTATCTACGTGTGAGGGCTCATGAAGGCCAATCCAACATTTCTGCATTAATATTTTCATCCCAAAGCTCCAAAAAATAACACTAATTTATGTCTATGATTTAATAGGTAGATTAAAACCTTCTTTTAAGTTTAAAAAAAACCAAGACTAAAATTGAAAAAATCTACTCAACATTTCATTGGGGTCCTACAAGGACCCCACGCGTTACTTGATGGAATTTTTCAGAAGCGGTAGTTTAAGGGTTAAGCAGATAAAATGTTACTACAAATTGAAACTGATCAATGCTTTTTGACGCTCACTGGATAACAAATCTGGCAATCTGGAAAAAGAATTGTGTCACTTCAAAGGTTTATCACTTTTAAAAAAGGTTAGTCACTAATCTGGAAAATACAGAACAATAATTACTATAATTTCACAAAAATATTACTAGTTATTGATAAACATTCGCATTGTGAACATCATAGCAGTTTCTGTTTGTCTTTCCAAGTTGGTAGTAAAACATATTTAAAAACATGGGCCACCAAAGTCACCCAACTTTAATCCTTGGACTTAGGGAATGGCCTAAAAGCTTTAGTTTATGTAACACAACTGTAAATTACAGAGACATTATGAACTGTGGAGCTTTAATAAGAGATAATTAATTAATATTGATTTATTTCGTCATTGTTGAGTTCTGTTAATTTTATTTCGTAAACCATTACAACTACTTCGTATGTTTATAAGACCTTCTTGTTCATTTTAATCCCCCGAGCACTTATCCCAGTGCTGGAATTTCCTCTCCAATTATCGTGTGTAAGTATACCTAGGTGTATGGTTACATCAGGTGAAATGGACTGTGGCAATATTAGAAAATTTTTTAAGCAATTATATATCAATAGTACAGTTACAGTTAAAGTTAAATTTAGTTAAGGTATCCCAAGCCTATATGCTGTGTACTTCCTCTTATATCGTTTAATATCTATAGTGAATATGTCTCTTCACTTTCAAGTGTCTGTGGGTGGCTAAAGCTCAGAGTTCACTAATTGCTTCGAGTGATTGGACTAAGAACACCTTTGATTGGCTCGATTATTATGTCATTCTAAAAACTAAACATAATGTAACTAAATATAAAATAAAACAGATGGGAGTTACTAAACGACGACTGGATGCTAAACGCTTAGGTAGGTTAGTACATCTTCTGGCATGTCAGCGAAAGGACTGCGGGATTGGTGGGCCTCTTCACCTATGCCGTGCGTGGCGGCGATCTGGTGTAGGTTTGGTTCTTCTATTAGTCTGTTTGATTAGTATCTGGAAGTCAACACCTTGACTCCAAAGGTAAAAGTTGAGTTCTTACCTTTACGCGGTTTGAAGATTGGTTGAATTAATTTCTTATTGTCTTCTACTCTTCATGTCCCCGTTGGTCGAACAATCCCCGACGTGCTTAGAGTGGATTATGTCAAATTTTATGGGTTGTTCACTAAAGTAAATTTTAAAATGCCATAACATCATTTGTTGTTTACAAAGTTTGCTCTCTTTATATTTTCTGGTTAATTATTTTGCATATTTCGGACTTTAATTTGTAAAATAGTAGACGGGTATCAATTAAATGATAGCGCAATGCGGCGTCTAAAAACACGTACTTTTATAAAGCGATAATTTCATTCGACTATACAATCGCTCTGTTCTAGAAAGACCTCTGCGATTAACGTTGTGTAACGCGATTTACGTTAGGAACTACCTCTTTGGTAAGCGTTTAATCAGGTTGTAACTCTATTCGCGACATTTCGCTGTTTGATTCCAGCACATATTTAATTGGTTCTTAGCTTTTCCTGCATAGTTTTATGAATATATTTTTATAAGTATAATCATTGAACTTTTAAGTTTTCTTTAATTTAACTGTTGATGTCTCAATTTTATACTAGTATCTGTGCTAATATTTAACCGCACATGGCTACTGATTATTTTAACGAAGTGGCACTTGAATTTACTTCTGGTCTATTATTTTATAAGACATTATGATTATGTGATATAGGCCCTCTAGGAACAGAGGAAAGTGGTTTTTTTTCTTGGATTGTTGGCTTGCGCTTGAAACCAGTAATTCCTGCCACCTATAGTGCTTCAAGAGTTATTAGTTTCTTAGCTCCCTGAACTTTGTGTATTATGACAAAATTTCAACTGGTTCCACCCACTTTGAGCTAGCAGAAGCGCTTTTTATTAACGCCATACTAATTAAACCATAATTCTACTAGGGAATTAAGGCTTATCGAAAGTACCTTATGACGTATATGGTATCATTAAAAGAAAAGAATATTACACTCTATGTAACATAAAGTGATATGTTTTTACTAACAATATAGATTTTCTACAGATTAGATACCTAAGTAGAATAATGATGCCAAATATTTATAAAAAATTCTGTTAAAACGTAGTAGATGGAAATAGTTATTAAAGACATAGGGCCGTTAGTAAGCATCTAACAAACGAGGATGAATTTGTGGCCGAGGAGGTCAGGCCGAGGCTAATGAATTTATCCGAGTTAGTTAGATGTGATAACGGCCGTATGTCGTTAAATATTTTTCATAACACCTACAAAAATTGAAATTTTAGCGCAATTTAAATGAAAAAGTTAAATAGTATTAGTAACGGGTGTTAGAGAACTCGTCTTATCAGAGTCACCTATGGAAAAAATTACGTTTGGCAATACTGAAATGTATTGTTAGTGATACTGGAAGTATATGTCAAAGGCGATGTTAGTAGGTTAGGTGTTGCGTCAGTTTTGACACAGACTGACGCAAAACCTAACCTGCTAACATCGAATTCGACATAGACTTACAGTGTCACCAACTATACATTTCAGTATTGCCAATGTTAAAATGTTACTGTTCTGTTATTTCTTAACGGCCTAGGCTGTTAACTGTATAACAGCCATGGCTGTTATGGGAAACTTTTCCGTCAGGTTGACAGTTCTGTTATTGACAAATAACAAGTCGGTGTTATGAAAATATGTTGTTGGTACTTGCATATGTCTTTACAAAGTTTAAACAAATAGTTTTTTTCAAACGTAAGTAAAATGTGACATTATACTGCTTGATTGTTGATGCTAAACTGTCACTTCATTGCCATGGCATCTAAACACTTTATCTGCTGCTCGTCAGCGGCTTGTAAAATTATTATCTCCGCTGACAAGGTAAAGTAACTTTTTCGGATTTTGTTCAGAACGTTGTAAATAAACTGTTATAAACGTTTGAAGAAAAAATACTATATGTTACTCGTAGCAAAAGTATCTTTATGTGGCTCGGCTGTACTTAAGTGTCTCGCAAGCACATCATATAAGCCGTCCAACCACGCCACATAAAGTATAACTTTTGCTCATAATAACATAATATACTATTATTTGGTATACTTGGGTAACATTTAAATTTTTTTTAGGATAGGAATATATTTCAAAATGCTGTATTTAGGTGCGTATTATACTACTATTTTCATTTTACATTTAGGGCAGCATCTGATTGAACACCCCAAAATAATATCAATTAAGCAAAATTATAATTTGAACAACATTTAAAAATCTGTAGTTTGTAATAGTAATTTAATATAACATTTAGAGAACTCTGAAATTACTTACTATGCAACTAAAACATAATTATGTTATGTGACGAGCTTATAAGCCATTTTTTAAAGTACTTTCAAAATAGCTATTTGTCAAAACAGGAAACGATAATTTAGGGATCTATAATTATTAATCGTAGTTAATCCACCAACATGGATTTAATAATATTTTTCTCTTGAAATTTTTGTGGAGAAAAAAAACGGCTTGCAGGGATGATCAATTATTTTCTTGTTCACCCTAGTAACACGTTTTATAAATTTAATTATTTATGAAATACCAAACAATTAGAAAAACAAATTGAAGGTTAATAAATAGCTTGAGAAAATATTTTTTTACACCTTGATCTGAAAGTGATATTTTCTGACGATTGTCAAAGAAAATAGACGTTTGACCCCCTTGTTGGTTTTCAGTGGCTGCGGCAGTTCATGCAATATATTGGCTCTCGTTGCCATTAGAAAGAAGAGGGAATGTGATCAATAACCAACCAACTAGCATCCTACTCGTTATATTCAGATAGTTCTAAATGCAGCTGAATAGAAGATATGGTGTTATCATTAAAAATGCGCAAGTGTCAAAAAACCATATGTATAACACTGGAATAAAGTGTCGTTCCCTCCCCTGGTTGATTACTACATCCATACTAATACAAACAGCTATAATATCTCCACAAAATCAATTTAATGCTTGATTCTTGAATACCCAATTATAACTCAAAGCAAAAATGTAAAGCTTCGATTTATTGTGTTTGACCGAACGACGCTATTTATAGACAACTATTTAAAATATTTTTAAATTAATGTCTTCGCTATGAGATCTGCAAGATTACGTTGAATCGGCAAATTAATATTTAGTTTCGTTTGTGCAGTTCTTTGGTTACAGTAAACCTGTATAAAGCGAAGATAATAAAAAATTAAAATCGTATAATAGTTACAGCAGGATTTCACAACATTAGCGAAATCAATCTTCCTTGACATTATTCAGTACCCTATAAAGATTGTTTTCTATGAATCCATTTCGCAAAAATTATAGTTTGGTGCTGGCACGACAGTTAATGTCTACGCAAAACTCAGAAGGCAAATTAGCAATTTTTTCCGCGCTTTTCCAATTACCAAATTCAGACAGATCCATATTTGGCTACTAGTTTTACAAATTGTAATCAAAGCCCTGTTATTAACCTGAATTAAGCAACGGAGCCGCCTTTCTAAATCACTAATAAATTCTATTAACTATAGAATTTTATTATCTAAATTACGTGATCAACAACCAATCCGCAGTTCTATCATTCTAGAAATTAATTTTGTGGGCCGCAGTTTCTCCTACGTACTAACGCTTTTATTATAATTCAATCCAAGGTCGCGCTCAAAAAATGCAAAGTTTATCAAATGCAGACTTGGCTTTGACAGTTTTCTTAGCGTTGGTGGATTTCCGTTTGCGGAGAGAAATATGTGTTAATTAGCAGCAATTAATTTACATTTTGGCGCCTAGCAGTTAAATAGAAACGTTTTCTTTCAGCAGAATACTTTTGAAAGCGGTTAAGTTGAATATAATAATATTAAACCAGTTTTTCTTGCAATAAATAGTATTAAATGCATGAAGTACAAACTCGCATACAAATAGCCAATATCAAGGCCTCGAGCTTTCCGTTTAACAAAACGCCACAAATCTCCTTTATTATGAGAGTATTGGAAAGGGACCATAAAACCGTTTCAGGTGGAACATAAGTTCCCAGCCATTGTAGTGGTCGCTTTTGAATATTCGACAAATTTGGTGGACCACCCATCTAGCACTTCCAAAATCAAAATACCTGTTAAAAGCTGAGATAATATACTGCAGCTAAAATTGCCCATTGTGGTTTATATAATTCAGGCGATTATATAATTTGGTGATTCAGAACAATAAAGCCTAGGAAGGAATAGACGATGTAAAGATATCCTTTGTTGCTCGAGTTGCCAGTTTTGAGGTTCTGAATAAAAATGTCCGTTTAATAATACGTTAAGTTGTTACACAAGAATATGAATATATAATGCGATAAGAGAAACGTAAATAGAGGAAACATCTAGTAATAATAACAATAATTACATTTTGCTACAAATGTAACAGCCTTTAAAAATATTTTTATTGGTAAAGCTTCCGCACCTTAAAATTTAATTTTCAGTGGTTTCTATTTCGGGCATTTGTACGCATCGGCTCTATTCGAGCTTATTTCTGCTTATGGCGCCAAAGTATTGTAGAATTTCCCAAACTAGCAACTTCCGTGGTTCAAGACCAATGGAACACTTCATTTCCTTCACTCGTAATTCTAGCAATAATACCGTTGACAAGTAGAGACGAGGTCAATATTGATGGGTGTAATATATATGAACGGCTGAAGTGTCACATCCCTACTCATAAAGGCAGGCCCCTCCTTTGAAGTGCATAAACGCGAAACGTATTTAACAAAAGTACACACTGAAACAGCATTACTTGACGAAGATATAATAAAAATCTGTAAAGGGGTTTACACGGAACTTCCCTCGTAAGAACGCACCCTGTGGGGGTAAAAATATCTTAACGTTCCTAATAGTACTGAAACAGTAAAAGGAAACACTTGGTAATACGACTTACACCAATTTACTAATTAAAAAACATTACAGGCGGTGCAATTTCAGCGCATGGGAGCGGAATGTCAGTGCCTGGGAGCACCCCGGGAGGAACCGGATCGTTAGTCCCGTTCCGCTACGACGACGTTCTTCTAATTTTCGCTTACGGCTGCAATATATAATGCACGCTAATTATATTATTAGAATAGTTTACTCAGCACCACATGCACCGGCAGTTGCAGCTAATCTCTTGCAAGCTAGCATAACTTATATAAGATAACTTTTAGCTTCCTGCTTCGCATGATTTGTATGCTTTAGTCTTAAGATGCTGCTCCTACTGTAAAGAAGTGTCAAGTAGTCGTAAGCTCCCATGTTTATACGTGCTTCATGGTTAAATAAAGCTTTTTAAAAACTTGTTTCGTAGTTAACCAAACGAAACTCGCTGATAGTTGCACAACTGTGTCCATTTTACGACATCTACTCTGTAACTGTTGGGTCTCATTTTTATTAAGGATACAAACCTGACCTATGCGCAAAATATTACTTGTATATATTCCTGAGTTAAAGTAAAAATAGACCACATTATATTTTTTTAAGGTGCTCACCCTGTATATATTTGACAGAAAGTATATTTAGTTTCGAGCCAGATAGACCTATAATCCGCATGCTAAATGTCATCTTCTTCCAACAAATAGTTTTTGAGCTATACCGCCAGCAGACCGACAGACTGGCAGACAACAAGAAGAAATTTAGAGAAAAGGTTTCTAGTCATCTAGGGACCCTGAAACGTGAAGATCTGAAGACATCTTAGAAATGGAAGAGAGATCGAAACAAAATATGGGTCTAAAGCTGAAATCTCTTAATTGCTTAGCGATGCAAGTCATCATTCACTATTTTCCAATAACGACTACTTTCTTTATAAGAGGTTAAATAACGAAGTTGAGTGTCACTCCCGTTTGTTCTATGAAATATTTACCGAGATAGAAACCTCGTTCTTCGTATTTACTGATTAATTAATTTCAAGGATTTCAGCAAAACTAATTAGAATGTTAGCCATACTCAAATTTTAAATTGCAAAAGGAAGAATAGCTCGAAAGCCAGGAACAAAATATTTTAGAAGTCAGTGCTCTACGAAGAAAGGAAAATATTCACTTATAATCTCATAAAAGCATTAATTCTTTCATTTAATTTTTTAGAGTGCACAGAAACAACGTATTAATCGACACGAGCGGCTGATTACGTTTTGTTGTGTGCCCGATAAGAAAATTACCGGACATGAATTAATGCTAGAATGTAGATTCGGCAAGAAAATCGTAGCGACAAAGCCATAAAAAGTAAAATTTAAATTTTACTGGAAAATAAAATGTCAAGTGATATAAAAAATGTATCCATAGTAAGTTGTTAATATGTTGGTGGCACTGTAAGTCTATTCAAATTTGAGGTCAGCAGGTTAAGTTTTGCATCAGTCTGTGTCAAAATTGACGCAAAACCTAACCTGCTAACCTCGAATTTGACACAGTCTTACAGTGCCACCAACATATTAACAACAATGAATGTCAAAAAATTATCGTCTATTAATTTCAGTTAGGTTAGTCAACTTAAAAATGATTATCAAGAAATGTTTTTGTTGGCTTGGAAACCATACTAAAATTAATTTTTCTATTGGTTCTTAATTAGTGTCGTACGATATTCAGTAAAATCGCTTATATGTCAATTTTACTAAGGGTGATTATATGACGATAAGGGAGACGCGTAAAAGGCTTGTTCATACGATTAAAAAAATCTATAAATTTTTTTTTTCCGAAACGACTATAAGAAATCTCAAATTGTAATCTGTTTGAGTCAGCTTTCATAAAAAGAAGACATTTTGTTAAAGTATATATATTACTCTGTTGCCAATATGATTATAAAATATCTCATAATATGTTTGCAGGAATCAATCTGGCAATTATTAGAATACAGAGTTTTAAAAATTTATATTTCACCTTTTTACTTTTTTCTACTACCTGTAACGCAGCTGAATCAAATTATCCTTGCCATGGCACAGAAAGTATTTGTCTACTCTAGCTTTCAGTTTCTCAACCTTCAAATTTTTTATCAGTTTCTCAAAAATTACTTAGGCCTAAACCAGGACGGTATAAATAGTTACCTTATGACAATAGTTTGTGGTAAAATATCCCAATAAAAAAAAGTGACTCCCATTAACATCGTGACTTGTTAATATTCAAAACAACTAGCTCACAACACAATGTCACAAGGGGTCGCAAGCAGATGGGTTGCATAATACACTTATCTAATTTTTATAATCGGTAACAAATCAATAGTCAAGAGCGTCAGATTCTACAACTAACGGCGACACTCTCCGCTGAACCATTTGGAGTAGTCGAGAAAGACAACAACAACTAGTTAAACAAATGTAGGTATGTGACTTTCCTCGTACAGAATAGCGTGAGATTCAATGTGCTCGAAAATGGGAACAATTGACAGACTCGATATTAATAGGAGCTACACGTTTAGGAAAATCCTAGGGAGTCTGTTGGGACGGCCTTCCTACTGTAGACGTCCAGGAGTTTTCAACGTCAAATTTGAGATACAATATGAGGGCAGGACAGTAACACGAAGCTACTTCACGCATTCATGAGTGTTGGGCATGTAACACCCAAATTTCACTACCTACGTTGAAATATCGGAGTAGAAGCATGGAAGGGAGCACAAAAAGAAAAAAGGCTTAAAGATAAATTCGACAAAGCATTAGGCCACGTGAGAGCAGAGATCACAAGATCCTACCTTAGACTACGGGTGAATGTTTTACTTCCGAAACACTATCACATCCTGAGGTAAACAGATGGGAGCACTAATTCATTAACCGAATAAAGCCAAATCTGTCTCATATTTCTACGATTTTTTTTTAAGTAAGATGAAGAATCCTGAAAATTTCTGTGAACCAAATGGAGACCGGAAAATATTTCCAACCCTGAAACTGCGTACGGAAAGCTTTCGAAAGAAAGGAATTCTAATTGCAAATTCGAAAGTCATGAATAATATTTAGGCAACCTGAAATATATGGCGGCGGACCTACAGCAACTGGCTGAAAGTCGAAGTAACGCTTTCGGACTGTAACAGTCTCAGCACGACAAATGCCGAATCTTATATACATTTTTGAATCTTGAATCCTATTGGCAATTCCTGTAATAATCATACTTTTTCATTATATCACTTTCAATCTGATCGTTTATAATAATGCCGTTCCATATTTTGGGGGTGCCCCCTTCTCCCTTCATTCTTGTTTGATAAAGGAATTCTAATATACACCCAAATCTTCTGATTGCTAATTGTCTTTGAAGGCTTTTCTAAAGCGTATATCACATTTTGCTGACATTTTTCTTGGACAACGGTACTAATCTAAGACGAAAATGTCTTATAATATAAAGAACAGATTTTCCTTGCGCTTAAATCGTCAGACAAAAGGTTCAAAGGTATATCCTGAACTTTAATTGCCCTTAGACTTAATCGCTGTACCTAGTTTACTCTTACAGGTGGACGGCAGTTTGTGAGTTGAGCGTTGTCTTGTTCTTTTGAGTGTCTTTTCGATATTTTTCTCCACCCCTTCTTGTTTTCCGGTATTTAGGTTATATCCTCTAGTTTTCCGCCCGTTCTGTTATCACCTTTCTTATTTCTTCATATCTTGTATTTTTTGGTAGCATTCTGCTTCTTTTCTTTGTTGGTCTTGCTTTATACCCTTTTTTACTTATTCTTTTCTCAATTATTCTATTGGTATGTTCTAAACATCTCACCTAGCTGTCTTCTATCATGCGTTCTATAGGATTCGCATTTAGTCTTTTTCTAAATGTTTCGTTTTTTATTTTGTTGATAATTGTCTTAGTATATTTTAAAAAACATTAAAATACTATAAAGGGGATCGCAAGAGGATGATTCAAGATATCGAGAACAAACGACAAGAACTAAAAGTGTTCATGGAAAAACGAAACGATCTATCAAAAAATTAGAAAAGATGGAAGAAAGCTATAAAAAAAGGAAAATCAGAAATTTTTATTTGGAAATTAAACAAACACGAAAATCACCCCAGCGAAGGATGTTACTCTGCAAAGACAAAAAGAAGATTTAGTAGAAGAAGAAACAAAGGTGGTATAATGTTCGACGAAAATATTGCATGGTGGCTAGAACGAGGAGAAGGAAATAGTGGAAATGGAAATGGTACATAAAAAGGAGGAAGAAGATCAACAAAAACAGAAATAGAGAAATAATAGTAAAGTTGAGAAACGGCAAAGGTGCAGGAGAAAATAGGCTCCTGGTAGATTGAATTAAATAAGGAGGTGAAGTAGTGAGTGACAAAATTGCCAAATTAGTACTATAAGTAAGCCGCGAAGGAAAGATACCAAGTGGATGGAATGAAGCAACGTTAATCGCCTAACAGAAGAAAGGTGACATAACGTGATGCAAAAATTACAGGAAAATAACACCAACTGACTACCAGACTTCGCAGAAAGAGACAGGTGAATATTAATGTGGCTTTAGAATCAAGTATTTACATTAAAAGAAACGTTGACCACTTGTTACGAACACAACACAGAAATCCACGCTATCTTCGTCGATTTCAAATGGTACTACGGTTGAGTTGGAGGACTTGGGAATACCGTTTAATGAATCCAACTAGTAAACTTTACCATAAGCTGAAAATACAATAGAGTAAAGATAACGGCATACAGTCAGCACAGTTTATGGGAAGAAAAGGCCTGACAGCAGAAGATCTTCTGTCCACAACTTTGCTTAACCTAATAATGGAGAAAGTAATAAGAGAAGATGACATCAATACAACAGGAAGAATAACTAACAAAGGTAATAGGTGTCTATCTGATGCCGATGATGTAACTCTTTTAGCATGGACTTTTAAGGAACTAGAACGAGACATCTGGAAAACGCAGCAAGAATATCAGGTTATTAATGAAGGAAAAACAAAATACATAAGAATGCGAAAACCAGGCAGAAGAGAAAGTAGAGATAAATTTAGATGAAGGAAGAATATTGTCAATAGATAGAGCTTAATTTTTTTATATTTAGGTGTACCGATAACAGAAGACGATTGCAAGACTGGTGAAATGGAGCCGGTGTGCAAGTGCATTGAGTACGTTGTTAATATAAAAAACGTGTTGTGTAAAGCAAAAGTGTCTTGTATACCCTGACAGCTTGAGACTATAGCAGGGCGGGGCAAATTATTTAAAAAAAAATTAATTACCAATTACTAATTACAGTAATTACCATCCAATGAAGTAATTGAATTACCAGATTGTAAATTACTTAAATGAAATATCAATTTAATTATCAATTACTTGGTAATGGTAATTGCACAACATGAATTACTTTTGAATTATTTTCTCTAGAAACTATTGTCATATATTTGTATTTAGTAGTATTTAAATAGCTGTGTGCTAGTACATCGTTTTAAACAAACAAATTAAAATTAATAAATGATTATTATGAACCAATATTGTATAATGAAGCTATTTGTTGTTAATTGTTATGGAAAAACTAATTTTTTACCGTACTTTACTTTGCAATCTGTACTTACCGCTGACATATTTGAAACTTCTTACACAATAACTATTAGCAAGCTACAAAACTACATCCTGAACAGCCTACACTACACAAGAAACAACACATGCATATACCATCTATAAACATGCCCGTCTGCACCAAATTGCTCGTGCACAAAACTAGCTGTTCTTCGATTAGTGAAATAATTACACTTATATTGCTCCAGGAATTGAAATTTGCTGAATATGTAGCTTAATCAAGCCTTATCTTTTTGTGAGTTTTGAAGATTTAATACCCAGTCGAGGTCAGTAATTTATTAATTGATTTACCAGAAAGTAATTCAATTGTTGAGAAAAATTTCAATTACCACAAGTAATTTAAATACTTTACATTAATTTAATTACTCAAAAGTAATCGAGTAATTGAATCTATTACTTTCAAAAAATAACTGTGAAGTACTTTTTAACAAACTTGCAATTACCAATTACCATTAGTGTATTTTGAAAAGTGATTCAATTTCAAGACAAATCAGAAACAAGAGTTTAGTTAGTAATTTGATTACAAAGTAATTAATTACTGCCCAACTCTGGCTTAACAGTAATGTACGGGTGTGAGACGTGGGACATGAACAAGAAGAAAACAGAGAAATTGGGTGTGTGGGAGAGAAATATTTTTAGAAGGATTCTTTTGGAGGCAGGAAAGTGTTGGAAGTCTGGGAGAACTAACAATGAAATAAGGCAATATGGAGAGGCAGATATCCAATTTTGTAAAAGCCCAGCAAATAAGATGGTTGGGCCATATCAATTATGAGTAACTACAGAGTGGTGAAGGGTGTTCTAGGTACAAACATTGAAGGCACAAAAAAGAGGACGTTCGAGAAATAAATAAATGGCAACAATAAAAGCTCAGAAGAAAAAAGGGATACAAAACTGGAAGGAGAATATGCAAAATAGATAAGAATAGAGAAGACTTCGCAGCTTTGGTCCTAAAAGGTCTTTGACAAGTAGATATTATTATATCTATTTTTTTAATAACTCTCATTTCTGTCGTCTTTATTTTTCCGATTTGCTTTGCAGTGATTGTCCATGACTCCTATCTCTATGGGTATGAGGTTATGAGGACCACTACTTTTCTGAGTAATACTGTTGGAAACTGAGCACAAACATTCTTCTTCCTGCTGATGTTCTACCAGAGACTTCGTCATCCAATCTTCCGTTCTGAGGTATTATAGTTTTATGTGTTCTTTCCGTTTTATACCGATAATCATCGTTTCTGGTTTGTCTTGGTTACTACACATGTTGTACGTGTTTTATGCTTTCCTATATATTTTTAAGATGTTATTCAACGTCTTCTGGTTTTTTGCAGTTATCACCACATCATATTTCTGATATCTTTATTTTTGCGTCTTCCACTGACCTATTTCGTAACTCGTGTCTAATTCCCCTAAGCGCTTCATCTGGTTATACGGAGAAGATCAAAGCACTCAATGTAAATTAATACCTTACACCTTTTATCGTCTCGAACATTTCATGTTTCGTGCTTTTATGTTATATGGTTCTTAGTTGTTCTTTCTTTTAATGTAGGCCGAGAGCCTGATAATAACCACCCGAAATGTGATTTCTATATTTCATTTTCGGTCTCGGCCGGGACTAGCCACCTAGCCTAACTAATTGAATTAAGAAAGAATGCCCTGCTACAGGGGTGACGACCATTCGAGGTGTTGGTATGGTGGCTGGAGAGAGTAAGATAAAAGCAATGTCCAGATGTAAGGATCAAACTCACTACCTGTAGACTGCGAGCGCAAACGCTTTTCCTCCGAGCTACCCGCTCTCTAGGTCTTGGTTGTCCTGCATGAACTCTGTATGGAGCTTAATATATTTATGTTTTGATATCATTCCTGTAAATTTCGTCGAAAACCTTTTCCAGGACTACCATGCATGTATTTGTTATTTGCGTTTGCACTAATTTGCATCACGACAAAAATGGCATTTTGTACCCCTCTGCTTCATCCTGATGTTTCCCAAGCCCAATAAAAACCACAGCAACCCAGCCTCGTACCGGCCAATTAGCCTGCTCTCAACAGTGTCTAAGCTTCTAGAACGTGTAATACACAGACGCTTAACTAAATTCATGCACGATCATAATGCTATACCCTCCATGCAATTTGGGTTTAGAAGCCAACATTCCACCAACCACCAGGTATTTAGACTTATTGAAATTATAGAACGAGGGTATGAAGCTAAGAAGCATACATTAATCGCATTTGTGGATGTTGCGCAGGCATTTGACCGCGTATGGACGGAAGGACTAATATACAAATTGCGTTGGGGGTTGGGTGTTCCAACATACTTATTGCTAATTATCCAATCGTTTCTGAATGACAGAAGCTTCCAGATAAGAATTGGCTCGTACCTGTCCACCATCCGTCAAATTAAATCCGGAGTCCCTCAAGGCTCAATTATAGGATCAATCCTATTTAACACCTTTATGTCCGACATCCCAACCATTCCCAACAATGACCTGGCGATGTATGCTGACGATACAGCGATTATAGCACAGCATTCAGATATCAACAGAGCAAGGCAAACTCTCCAAGACGGCTTATTAGCCTAACTGCATGGTTTTCCCGCTGGTGTATTACAATAAACGCTTCCAAATGCGAATGCAATATCTTCACGCTCCGTAGACCCTCTGACCCACCCAACATCACTATAGATAACACACCAATACAGTGGAATCCGAAAGATCTAGCTATCAAATATCTTGGGATATATCTTGACCGGCGATTAACATGGAGCCTCCACATTAACAGGAAGCTATCGGAATCTTACTCACGACTCGGCATGCTATATCCCATTCTAAACAAGAAATCAACACTCAAGATTAAATGTGGCTTACTTATTTACACATCAATCATCAGGCCAATATTCACCTATGGTTGCAGCATTTGGTGCTCCACGTCGAATACAAACATCCATAAATTACAGGTCACTCAATTGTACAAGAAAATGGGCATTCCAACAGTACACGAATTTATTAATAAGTGCTCCAAGAACTTTTATGATACCCTTAAACAGTGCAGCGGTGCAACCCACTATGGTCTTGGAGCTCAATCAATTCATACAAGACTGAAACGGAAGTTACCCATCGACCTTCTGAACAGTGACAGTGAATAACATTTTTAGTGAACTCACTCATCAGTGCACAGGGTACATGCGGTAAAATCTTTCAAAATTTAGTGAGCGGTGCTCTTAGCACCATTAGTGCAACATACAGTAAAAATTTAATCCACAGTACCATGAATAGCAACAAATGCTGAACTGGTAGAAGACATTAAAAAAAAGGGGTTGCTTCTAGTTGTTCTCTTAACTTTTTTGTGTAATTCTGGCAAATATTTTTGCTGCACTACTTAATAATGTAATTGCTCTCCAGTTATGATATTTTTTACCTTCTCCTTTTTTGTTAATAAGTGTTATTATATCTATTTATTAGTCCTCTGGTGCCTTGTCTGAAAACAATGTTCATTATTTTTATTCGGTACTCCAGTGCTTCTTCTGTTAATGTTTTTATCGTGTAGTTTGTTATTTTATTAAGCCCTGCTGCTTTACCTAATTTGGTTTTCCTCATTGTGTCATGAAATTCTTGTATTGTGATCTTTTCCTCTGCGTAGATTCTGTTTACTTTTCCATTATTTCAATTCATTATGTCTTCTCCTTCCAGTAGCTCTTTAAAGTGTTTTGTGTCTACTGTCCCTAGTTATTTTCTACATTTTCGTTTGTTCTCTTTAAGTGGCGTTATAATATCCTCTGTCCACTAATGTGTCTCTTTGATGCTCCTATTTGGTAATTTTGCTACTTCGCAGCCTAGTTCTGCCACTGAAAGTACTTTTTTTACTCTACTCTTCTTCTATGTTAGTTCTTGTTCTCACTTTTTGTAGACCCTGGTTTAAAAAGTTTTGGAATACTTATTTCACTTTCTTATAGCTCGGTCTGCCAATTTAATTTCGTGTTTGTTTCCCTTTTGTTTTCTCTCTATTTTCGGTTTTCATTTCTGAGCAACATTATGAATATTGCATGTATATATAGAATTTTATCCCAGATTTCTACGTTCTCTAGAAAGCACTCAATTATTTACTTCTCCTTTCTACATGGTAGCTCTCACCAAGGCCGTAACCAGGCCCAAACAGTGGACAGCCCTTGTTTCCTTTTTTCCAAGGCTAAAGTTTGGTATAACTTTGTTAGTTAAAATTAGAATATTACTGTCTTTTTAAGTACTGTCTTCTATATACGAAGAGAAAGAGATCTTGATAAATAACCAAACACTTGGTATCATATCGGAATTTAAAGAAGACTGAGTTTTGCAGAACCGCCACTGTTCTCTTGAACAACGCTTGAAAAGGCGAATCGCTCTCGGGAGTCCATAAAGCACCTACTAAATTAAATAGAAGACATAAGCGATAATAAAATCTATGCCGAACAATTGGAACGGCCAGTAGAGATAGCAAGCGGAGGTCTTATTTACGACGGAGATGGGAATTCCTCGAGACGCGATCCAGATAGCTGGGATTGATAAATTAAATGCTGCTATAACACAAATTTAATGTACACGTGTGGGTGACGGCGTTACTCGGACACTCTATCAAGGATATCAACAACAGGCTTACTTTGTAGGTGCTTAAGGCTGATAGGAGATACGTTTTCTTTAAATGGCACCTCCCGGAGAATTTTTATTCACTTAAGGATTCTTCTGAAACCGATGTGTATCAGGAAAGGCTGTGGCATTTTAAACGGTAAGGATCCCCGGGCGAAAGTAAAGCAGGTAGATTTTATTTAAACGGCCCAGCTTTCCGTAATTCGTTTCCGATACTTTAAAATTGAGGAACACTTTCAAGATGTTTTAATAATGTACGCGAATGATATAAGTACGTATTATGGTACAGCATCCCAGCAAATGTAAAGTAATTACTTTAATTTTAAAATAAAGTATTTATTTCCTTTTTACGTTTTTAATAGTACCTATATTATTACACTAGTTTAATAAGATGGCCTGTTGTAGCACGAGAGGGTATGGTGCACGACGAGGAGTACTCCAATGAAACGAGTGCTACAATGCCTCTTATTAAACATTAGGTCAACTGCATTTACTGATTTTATCGTATTCTAAATAATTTCGTATACTTAATTTGTTAGGCCCGTTGGATTAATACTGGATTGACGTTTCATTGAGATTTTGTGCTTGGTTCAGGTGCGGAGAGCATATCTTTGGTTAACCAGCGGCAGTCGCGCAAAGGATTTGCGTTAGTGTGTGTGATCTGTGCATTATTGTCCGTGAATGTAGCTGCTTGGAAAACCAATCAACATACCAATTTTTGCAAACTTGCTACCTTTGTCGGATAAATCCAGTTTTCCAAAGAGCTGCTTACGAATTTGAACTCTTGTCTCGGTTGAGTATCGCGAAATTTTCTATCGATCTCCTCATAGTCCTGGCGTAGTCCTGGCGGAACATCTCGTTGTCAGCGTGACAGTTAATCTTCGAACCACCTCTTTCCATTCTCTATTCGACAAGTTGACGTATCAGTGAAAAGCTCCCGTTATATCAAGTTTCACCCTTCGACAGTCTAGAAGCTACCCATTTTGACTTTATCCTACCGCTAGCCAGAATCTGCGTTCAGCAGCGGTGGCCGCCGTTTCGGTTTTCGCATCTCGTCGTCGTTAAGCATAAATTGCACTCATCTAAGTTAAATATATTCTATTATTTAGTATTGGATGTGTGATTTATAGCAAATGTTGAGTATACACATAAGCTAACATGCGTAAACTACCGCCGATTCTGTATGTGTTTTATAAGTGCAATTACAAATTTCAATTTTCAAGCTTTGTAACTGTTCCACATAACTAATAATTTATGAAAAGTTTTAAGCGTGGCTGCTGACCTGTATTAGGCATCAATTTAAAAATGGCGCTAGTGTACTAAACAAATGAAAACGTGATCTGGTAACATCAACCCACTTGTAACGCGGCGTTTCATTCCGCCCCTTCGTTATTTTAATTTTGATTGCCCTTAGGTTGTTAGCTGGCTCAGATGTCAATACACAAGACTCGTTTGTTACCTCAGCAGTGTTTTTGGAAAATCCAACACAGCTGTGTTCCAAGCTCGACCAGTCTACACCTTTAGATCTGATAATAAATTTCCAACCTCTTCAGGAATAAAAGCCAAGGTTTTTTACATAAATGTAATATACTATATTTGATGGCTTACAAACATACCAATAAAAGAATTATAAAACGACAATGCGCAAATAATATACGCCGTAAATAATATAGATGAATCTTTAATTGAACGGCTACGGGCTGAAAACTAAATTCTACTCGCTTTTACAATTTAGCATTAACATATGCCATAAATAAACAAAACATTATGGTTTGATTTGTAGTGCTACAAGCTAAAAGCTAAATTATACGTGCAATTACAGTTTCCACCAAATACAAGTAACAACATGTCAAACGCCAACTCTAACATAAAAACTTTAGTCCGGTCCTGCGCCAATCGCAACTACTCGCAGGTATTTGGCCACGACTTGAAACCGGCGTCACAAATATGATGCAACGCGATGCTGTGCTCGAATTATAATGTAACTTAGCAGTGAATTGTAGATTTGATCAAATACATTCGTCGTAAACGAACTAATCTGTTTTTACCTTTGCTGCCAACTAAACAGTGAATCTGGGCCGTTTAATGGCGTCGCTGTTCCAATTTGCTCTGCACGGTACTGAAATCGAGTGATTTTCCCTTGAAATCTCTGAAGAGGTTTCCAGATGTTAATTACATGGACCTCGCGGATGCTCCGAAAGTTGTACGGTACTCGCAGGTCTCGGGGGTTGCCCCAAAACTAGACGTTGGTCGATGCACTTGATTTGCACCCGCAAGCGGCCGCAACCAGAACGCAAAGTGTCTTCAGTTCTCCCAAAAAATCTGCGACACCCTGTCCTCTCGTTCTATATTTAGCTCTGGTGCCACGACTCAGGCCCGTTACACACTTGACCGGCTATGAAATCTTCTATTTCTATGCACTTTAAAGGGGCCTGGAGTAAATTTGAACACGTTAATAGATTTACAAAGTCTAAAGCATATTTATTTTAAAAAAACGAACTAATTAAATTATTCTTTGTCACGTAATCTAAAAATAAACCTTTTATATAAGTTATTTATTTTTTCTGAAATTTTGTAGCAATAAATCAACTTATGGAATGTTATAGGTACACAGGTTTTTGATAAACACCGTTTAAGCCCGGCGAATGGTTTTTGGTGCCCCCAAGCGTACAAATAACGTCCGAAATAGCAAATGTATTTATGTCGCTTTAGGTGCTGGTCACACGAATTTTTGGTCACATACATTTTTCAAATATTTTACATCAACTCCGTCATTATTTGCATGCAGCTTTAACAAGATTCCGGTGTAGTGCTATATAGTCTTTTATGTACGGTAGACACTACTACCTAAGAATTTTCTATTAGAGATAATTCTTTTGTTATTTGTTCCCGTGTAGTTTCCATTTACCCTTGGTGTTAACTTTCTTCTTGTTCTGAAATCTTATTAGATGAACTTTTATATTCAGCATCTTCTACAAGCCTATTACATATCGACTACACCGGCAGGTATGCGTAATCTTCACCCTAAAAACTGTGCCTTTCACAGCATAATTTAAAACATTTACAACGCCTGCAAAAAGCTAACTAACTAATAAACTTTTTGTTCAAAAACCGTCTTCTTCAACGTACGCTTCTTTAAATGCACACAAAAAATATTTAAAATTATGTAATGGTAACAACAAATACGGCAAAGTTTAACAGTCACGATTAGTGACCTTTTTTCATATAAATATGGGTGAACCAATGAGACGTTTTTCATTATTCCTCCGCTGCTTCCATATATGGAAGACTTTAGAAATGTTCTTACCTCAGCAAAACCAACTTAAAGATATGTTTCCATAATTTGGTCGACTCTACTCCAGGGGACAACTTCACCTCATTTTACGTTAACAAAATTGTTTTTCCTTGTGGAACTTTACATCAGGCGAACAGATTTGAAGGTTTTGCTTAATGCGCGACGTGACGTCACGTGAGGCAGGTAGAATTAATTGGGAGTTGTTTTGGTTATTCTTCTCTTATAAACGAATTTTTATTAATTTTATCTCAAGAAACTCTTTAAATTTACTGTATGATTTTCATTTGTAAAATACAGCACAGTTCTGTGTGTTTTAAAGTTAGATAAGCTATTTTAGAAATTTAATAAAAATATAGGTCCAAATTTCGAAGCTAAGTACGTACATATTTTCCATCGCCGAGGATTATTTCTGTTTTCTGTTTTTCAGTATTTTGTACTCCTTGGAGTCATAGAAATGTTTTAGCCTTTTCTATATTGAGTTGTGAGCACCCTGTTTTTGGCTTTCCTATGATCCGCACTCAATAAACCTTTTGTTCATTTGTCATTTCGTTTTTCATTTTCCATTGCTAATTTTTCTTCAACTTTGAGTTAGTAAGCTACCTGTCTTCTTGAACTAATTTCCACAATCCTAATTTATCGTTGATCTTATTCTTGTTTAGCCTATTTTTTAAAGTTTACTGTCTCCGTCTCAAATTGTGCTCCTTCATTTTATTTAAAACTAGCTTTTGCTTGCGGCTCCGCTCGCGCAGGAAACCAACCTAAGAAAGTATCTAAGGGTTGTCTGAAGTACACCTATGAAGGTGTATACTCCTTGTATACATTATAAAGGGAACCTTTGTCTAAATTTCAGCTTTCTAGGTCCAAGGGATTGGGCTGGGCGTTGATGAGTGAGTCAGGACTTCTATTCTTGTATATAAGATTTTCTTTCGAAGTATATAAAACTCTATACTAGACATTATGTAGAATGTACTCCTTACATACTAACTTTCCTAATGTTTTGAAATTTTTCACGTAGAATGTACATAAGTTTTGCAAAAGAAGTTAGTAATCTTTAGCTTCGCTTAGCAACAGATTTCAAGGTTTCTTTTTAAAATTGTTGGTCTAAGTATATACAGGGTGTAGACGGAAATGTCGGACATAGAAAACATGCAATGTCAAAAATTAAGAGAATCAACTTAAGTTTCAACCCGAAACCATTATTATGAGTGGTTCATTAACATGACAGTACAAATATTCTTTGCTTGTTTTGATGTATAGCCGAATTTATCTTTAAGCTATTATTAGTATTTAAGTAAATGCATCATAAAATGAATAAGTGTTTATAAATACTTTGCTTTTTAAATTTATTTCATGTTAGAAAGCTTAATTAACCGTTGGCATGGTAAAACAGACAACGTTGCTATGTTGCATGACCACACAGCTGATGCAGTCTATCCTTGGTAATTTTTAACCTAACCTTTTTCCTATGTACGATATTTCCTTTTACACCCTGTATAATTTTTAACCACCTCTACCAGCATTAGCTAGCGTGCAAGATATACGCTCATATTTTCTAATGCCCCGTCGTATGTAAACCTCAAGCAAGCGTTTTGAATCTTTTGAATTCAATGGGTGTCTTGAGTATCTTCTTTGAAAACTTGTTATTAAAATTATTTTTCGTACACTAACATTGAAAGAGCTACTTTGCCGTACAATTTATTAATCAGAAAGTTGCACTTTGCGGTATTCGTACGGCAAAGTAGTATTTTGCGGTATTCGTACGGCAAAGTAGCACTTTGCCGTACGTTTCCTTAGTTACAACACATATAATATTACATTACATTAATATTACTCTACTTATTTGCTATATACGAGGATAAATTTAGTATTCCGTTTTGTATGCTAGTGTACGAAAAAATATTGTACGAAACTCGTATGAAAGTGGCTTTTCCATACTCGTCTCGAAATTCCGGACTCGGCCTAACGGCCTCTTCCGGAAACATCTCACTCGTACTGAAAAGCTCCACTTTCTATACTTGTTACGTAAATTACTATTTCCACATAAGCTTGCTTAAGTTTCTTACTCTTTTAAATGTCATACTGACCTAACCTAAACCAGTAATGCTTATGTGTTTTTTTATTTTAATAAATTACCCCGTGCGCCAATTATGTTCTGTAGTAGATTTTTATACTACAAGTAGCTCAACAAATAATTTTTAGAACATGAAACTCTTTAGTCGGGTTGAGACATGCATTTATAATTTTCTAAATTTGTAAAAACTCTTTCCGTTCAAACTCAATATGGGTTATGTTGAATTATTTATTAGGTATATTAAGTGTGCGTTGACAGTTCACTCAACATTTCAACTCAACAGCTTTTGTGAATATAGCTTCTCAGCTTATTTAAAGTAATTATCAGTAATTAGACATTACATGGTTTGATTTATTTATTAAAAAGCTTCTATTTCAGAAGCATTAGAATAAATCTTTCACATACAATGTTAATCTAACCTTTCTAGGGCGTTTCTTGGTATTTATTAAGAAGTTTTATGCTATTAAGAAGTTCTTTGCTACAGCTAATTGATGAACCCCTACAAACTCACATTCTTGGCATTATGTACACAACAATCTCCATTATTAGTTACATGCCAATTAACAATACATGATTTTTAAAATGTCACTTTAATAGGCAGTTTATTCAATCTGCTATAATTGAATGCAATCTAATTTATTTTATATTTTCAAACGTTTGTGTATGTTTTCTTATGGAAAATTACACACTGTTTATTATTTTTTATTTTATCTCCCTCTAAGAAATTAGACTATAATAGTTTTAGTTACTGCTGAAATGTTGACTTTACTTAAATTAAATTGACACTATTATAATATGATAATTATCTTAGTAAATATTAAAATACAAATTCTCCTCATAAATATTTTCAGAACTTTCATTCTCAGTCCATAATAATCCCATCCATCACTTCAACTCCAAGCGTAGTAACTTTCAATACTCATCTTTACACATCAAAAGTCCATATGCTAAAGATGGACTCATTTCTGTTAAAAAGACATTAGATCAACGTGTCATTATGATCAAGTCAATTTTTTATTGTAGTTTAGATTAATTATGTATTTCAAGTATAATCAATCATTCAGAGAAAATAAAATGTTATGCTACTGCAGACCTTAGGACCTAGATGATTCCAGTGTACTGGTCAAGATAAAGTAAGATACCCAACAACTGCAAGAAGAATAGATAAAGAACAGAGTGGATCTATTCACGAATCACTCTATTTTACTATTGACTTGAACTTTAACGAATTATTTGATAATATTAAATGCATAATAACATTGAAAGCCAAGAACAGCCAACGTTATTGAGATTTGCTGGCTCAATAACAATACAATTTCATTAACATAATATTATTTGTATTACAAATAAATAAAACTAACACTAGAAAACTTAATTTAGAATGGGACTATAATTACATAGTTTCTTTTCATAGGAAAGCCACTTTGCCCTCTGTTTAGTCTCATAACAGTAGCTAGTTCAACGAAACAGCCAAGGCATGCACAACAGCTGAATGACCTGCAATTAAAGCACATTAATAGAAATAAAGAAAAATGTTAAGGTGAAATTTAGTTGGAAATCTCCATTAGATAATATTATTTTTATGGACTTTCAGTTACTCTATATAAGTATAGCTTACAAATATTATCGAACTCGCTGGGTTGGTTCGAAGCAAAGATTAAGGTAATACCACTCGACAGTATCTACGTTCTTTTGTCTTCAAAACGACACCATTATCACAATATATAATATAATGAATTTTTTACTACCCCATAGAACTATGAAACTAGATATAAATACAAAAATTAAATTATCCTCTAAAAATATAATTGGAAATGTATTTCTACCTCCACGTTTAATGTTTTAAACTAGGCTCAAGTGGGCCTTGCACCTCCATTGTGACGGCCGTGGCTATTTACATTTAGTTCGATATCATATAATAACTTTTCAAATAGCCAAGACGAAAGAATTAATGATAATTAAAATGTTAACGAGATTGTAGAACACTTTAATATCTTAGCTTTTAATTTTGTAACCACAACCATTATAGAATCTGCATAAAAATGCCATTAGATTCTAAAAACTTCTTCTCCTAGGATAACCCTATAACCATATTATATTACCAATGATTTCGGTAACGCAATACTTAATTTACAATTAGTTGTCAAACCGTCAATTGAAATTTAAAGTCTTAATAAAAATAGCTGCGCCCTGCCCCAAGTTCTCGATAGGACCATCGGAACGTCAATCCAAAATTAATATCTCAATAAAACGCGGGTTTATTTGGCTCAAGTTTCCAATTTGACTGGAAATAAACACTTAAGTCTTAATTTGAATGCCACACAAAGCGCTAAGCCAAAAACCCCATCTTAGTCTCCAGTTTTGGTGCGCAGCCGAAAATCACCGGCAGTTGTTTTAGCTTGATCGAAAAATAATCGATTTTTGCACCATTTCTGTTTCCGGCCTTTAATTAGGTGCGTATTTCAAGAAATTCGAGGAATCACCTTCTATTTCGAGTGAGATTACATCTCATTGAAACACGGGGTCACCGGAATTTATTTTATTGTCATTTTACGGCTAGCTTCACTTATCTACTTTTTGAATCACGTTTTTTGTTTACGATGACGTTTCAGATAAAATTTGAATAAATTTAATGCGCCCATATCGCCTGATAAATCTATGGCGAGAAATTTCACATTTGCATATTACACATTCTTCTAGCGCAGTTGGTAACACTTTATACAGTAATTTCTGAGCTTAATGTCCTGCCTCGCAGGTTTATTTCGCCTCAAGTATTGTTTTAGTTCTTAAATGTTTTATTTTATTATTGCTACCGGTTTCTTGGAATCGATTTAGAATTTTAACTAAAATTTTATGTTAAACGACTGAATTTATCGCAGACCGCATCGCGACACTACTCAGACTATATTGCCATAAATTACAACACCCAGACAATTCGATTTCCTTCAAAATCTCCTGAATCTTAAAAATTTCAAAGACCACTCTATCCGAAATGCTTGAGAATATGGGCATCGCCCTTTGACCGAAGAGTTACCTTACTAGAAGCAAATTTATCTATCCTTAGAGAATAAGGAATGTAGCATGGGTAACAAACAATTAAAATTTAGCAAGATTTTGTATTTGGTACTGTAAACATATAATTTGATAATTTGATACTCAGACATTTTATTGGAAGTATAAATTAGTAAGTTTTTAAAGGCATAATTTTATTGAACTATCGTCAACACATCTATAATTGACGTTTTGCTTCAGTTCTTCACCATTTAATATTGCTTCCTGAAAGAAAAAACTTGAATGGTTCTTTGCTTTAGCATATAATATGAAATGAATAATTATATTAACAAAAATAGAGATAGGTTTCATTTTATAATTGGTAGCTAAATAATAACACAATGCTATTAACATGATATTATTTGAATTGTAATTGCTTAAATTTATAGTTTATTTTCATTGGAAGATAACAATAAGTTACTTTACTTCACGTTCATTCTCATATCGATAGGTAGATAAGTAAAGAAGGCATGTACAAACAGATAAATCATCTGTAATTATAGAATTAAAGAATATAAGGTATAACGGTAGCGCCAGTACCAAATTTACCTAGAGCATAAATATTATTCCGGGAATTTGTATGGCACTTATTCAAGTTACAACCATCGCAGCTCTTTATAGCTCGCGGCTTCCCGATATACCAACTCTATGCCGCGATGCGCGAACACGCATAGAACTACTCTCGGCGCCGCTCCCCTCTATTTTATCTAGCACGATGTACCGATAACCAGAGACCAGAAGGTATATAACCAGACCGCGCAGCCATTTCGAGACACTTGAGATCCTGACCTCCTCGATCCTGACTACCAGCTCTAGCATTCCCTCAAAATATGTTTACATTTTCATTATTTAATCCAAATGTGTCCGATCACTTAGCTTGCATCATAAAAATAAATATACACCACAAATTACTGGCAACCACAAAAGCTATACCAAACTATAGCAGAGAAGTTCGACCAGAAAACCTTAATTTACTGAAAAGCTTACTAAGTGAAATCGAGTGGGACGATATGCTGTATGGTGATGCCAATCGGTTCTGCAATGATTTTCTATAATCGTTTTTATGGTGTGTAAATACTGCATTCCCACTGATGAGACGCGAATACAAAGCGTATAAATCTAAACGCGTTCCCTGGGTAAATAATGAAATCATAAGGCTAGGAGAGGGGGAGAGAAATTACACTGAAGCAAAATAGCATTCTCTCCGAGTTGCATACACTATTTTTTTCACGTTGCAGGAAGATTTAAAACGAAAACCCGTTTTTTTAAACGTCATTTATTGACATTTTAGTTACAATTATTTTAAAATTAGTAGCCTTTGGTAAATTTTAAAGTTGATGGCACTGTAAGTCATTATGACAAGAGCTCACAATTATGTCAAATTCGAGGTTAATAGCTTAGGTTTTGCGTCAGTTTATCTCAAAACTGACGCGAAACCTAACCTGATAACCCCGAATTTACCATAGATTACCATAGATACGGTAACATTTTTTACTTTAGTCCCTAGGGGCTAAAGTAATTACTTCTGCCCTAGAGATTAAATGAGCTACTTTAGTCCCTGAAATAAGTGACTAAAGGGCCAACTTTAGCCCCGCAAGTGCAAAAAAACTGTTTTGTTACAATGCGTATGATAAACACTGACACTGCAAGATTGTGTTATCTAGAAAAGAAAAAACAGTACAGGCGCATTATAAGAAATGCCAAGAAGAATTATTATGGAAATTTAATAAATTCTGCAGTAAATAAATCCAAACTGTTGTGGAAAATTGTAAACAGCAAAAACGATAACGCTCATAAAGCCACTAAAAAAATCTCAATAGTGACCGACGGTGGTGTTCTCATGCATGATACTACAGCAGTAGCCAACACATTTGCTGAATATTTTTCTACAATCGCAGAAAAGCAAGTTGTGGAGCATTTTGGGGTAAATCCGCCCTAACCCCAAACATCTACAGCATCTACCAGCGTAGTCCACACAATGTACTTTTACCCTGTAACTGAAGAGGAGGTAAAGACTACTATTTTAAAACTAAACAATAATTCCTCTCCAGGAATAGATGAACTCTCGATAAAGCTAATTAAATACGTATTTGACGCAATTTCTGCCCCTTTGGTGTTTTTTGTCAACTTATCGGTAACAAGTGGCGTGTTTCCGGATGTTCTAAAACTGGCAAAGGTGATTCCTGTGTTTAAAAAGGGTAATCCCCAACATTTAAGCAACTACCGACCGATATCGGTTCTCAGTGTGTTTTCAAAAATAATCGGCACGGCTTTCGGGAAGGACGATCTACTGAATCAGCATGTTGCCGGTTTTTAGACCGCATCTATACTGATGTTGATTGCAATAAGTTTGTGGCGGCCTTATTTTTTTACTTTACCCGTGCCTTTGACACGATTAATAGTGACGTGTTGAGCACGAAATTATATAATCTGGGCATAAGGGGCCCAGTCTTAACATGGCTGCTATCTTTCTTAAGTAATCGTAGATTAAAAGTGAAAATGGAAGGCCAATATACACAGGCACGAAATGTGAATTTAGGAGTCGTCCAGGGTTCCATAATTGGACCTTTAATTTTTTTAATATTTATAAATGACTTGCCATTGTATATTAAGTCTGGTCATGCAATAATTTATGCGGATGACACTTCTGTAATTGTTACTAGCAATAATTTGGATGATCTTAAGAATAACATAAATACCGTACAAAAAGATGTTGACACCTGGTGTAACACCAACAGACTGATTTTAAACAACAACAAAACAGTCTGCGTATTGTTCGGAAGGGCCCGGGGTATGTTAGCATCTTACAATACTTATCATGTAAAATTTTTAGGTAGTTACTTAGATAGTGACCTCGGTTGGAGTAAGCAGGTGGATTATGTTTGTTCACGATTAAATTCTGCATTCTACCTGTTGCTTCAATTGAGATCAATCTTAAATTCCGAACAATTATTATCTGTTTACTACGCACATGTCTACTCGCATATGGCATGCAATGTGTTATTGTGGGGAAGGTCAAAATCAGCTAAGCGCGTTTTTATATTGCAAAAACGCATTGTGCGTCTAATCTACAACCTGACACCCAGAACGTCATGCCGACGAACTTTTGTGGATAAAGCTATATTGACCTTTCCCTGCGTTCTGATATATAAATCTGCGCAGTATGTATTCCACAACTGTAGCATGTTTATAAAAAACAAAGACTTCCACAAATACCCTACCAGAAGCAATTCGATGCTAATGATCCCACAGCATCGCACGGCTAGTTATGAGCGATCACCCAAATACACCTGCATTAAAATTTTCAACTCGCTGCCGGATTTCATTATGAAAAGTAGTAATGTTAATGAATGTAAGCAAAAGTTGCCCAATCACTTAACAAAAAAATGTTATTACGGTATAGGCGAACTGTTTCAGTAGTTTTTGTATGTAATTTCGTTTTTTTTTAAGGTGTTAGTATTAGTTTCGACGCGTCTACGCCAAACATGTATTTGGTAATTAAGACAATAAACTATTATTATTATTATTATTATCATTATTAGTAAAATTCTAAATGCAGGGCTTGTTGACCTTCAAAGTTTTTATATCAGGTGTAAATATTGGAACATTTCTATTGTTAAAAGTTCAGCATTTTGGTTCAAAATCCTGTTGTTTAGTAATTACTTCTTTAATTATTTGGTCAGAAGTTTTAGCTATGAAAAGTTAAGCAGCCATTAGAATTTTACGTGTCATTGGATGATTTCATCCAATAACTACTAAAAAAATTAAAGCCATAGTTCTCAATAAGTGGAAATACAAAACAAACATACAATCAAAATTTGTTTGATACAAGTGAGGAAGTCTAACAACAACATTCTACTTGAATATTTTTGGTTTTATGGATGATTTCTATAAATTTTTTGCCAAATTTAGAAAATAGAGAGATGCCTTCAAACTAAAAAAATAGGCTTCGAAGAAAACTAAATTTGTCCAAAAACATAAAAAAAATGGAACAACCCAGCATTACAGTTTATAACCCACGTTCAAAAGAATTTAAATATTCAACCAAAAGAAAACAAAAAATTATTTCCGAATGAAATTATCCTTCCAACTACTTCTAAAATTAATGCTATCTGTCAATAAACAAAAAACACAACAAACATACAAGGAACAAAAAAAATTAATGTGATACAAATGAAGATTTTTAACATAGGCATTATTACTAAACCAGAGCTTTATGGACAATGCTACCAATTCGTATAACCTAACAGCATTTATAAAGAAGATTAAAACAGATCCCAAAATTAAAAAACATTTCGACAAATACAACAATGGCAAAATAATTTGAAGATTGGGATAAAAAAGTTTTAAAAAATGAAAACGTGACGAAACCTTATCCATAATGACACAAAAATGTTTTAATGATTCTACAGATTATTTCATTTATAAAAAAAGGATTATTTTGTATTTTAAAATTGTTTTTGTCTGATGAAGCTGGTATAACCAGCGAAACTTTACTTTTTAAATAAAATTTTAACATGATACAGAGACAGATTGAAATTTATTTTTCATATAGAATCTCCAAGTAGCTTAATTAAAATAATAATAAATAGCTGATATTATCTCCAAATTTTGCACTAAAGTATTTAAGGTCTCATTTGCGCACAAGCTTGCAACTTTAAGTTGGCCGACTAGTGGGGCGGTCTGCTATAGGGAAAATAATTTATTACAAAAACACTAAATTTAACATTTTTTCGTTTAGCTGTCCTAACTTCTATACTTTTCTGTTGGTAATTTAATTTTTGAATTAATTTGGGATTTATTTTAAAACTTTAAGGGTTGTTACACTGGTCTCAAATTTATTGATTAATAATTCAAAAAACTTAACCACACATCATTGAGACGCTGTATTGTCTCTTACCAATAATCCAATCAATTCGGTGTTTTCTTCTCGTAACAGCGCAGTCGTTTTTTCTAAAGCGTTGCATATTTGCGTTAATCATTGTATCTTCCCTTCTATTTTTGGCGTTATTAAGTCAGAAAGCTTTGTAGATAATCCTTCCAGCAATTTCTATCTTCAAAGCACTCGGTAACGATACTCTCGCATTTTGTCTAAAAGTAGACGAACTATATAAAATATAAAAAGTTAGCTAGTTTAGTAAATATATTGTTTAATTCCGATAACATTATGTTCAAAAACTAGGTATCACTGACACGCTGATAAAATGCGCTCATCTGTACACTAACATTAATTATTAATCAATAAATTTTACACCAATATAACAACTCTAACAGCCGGTCTTATAAAGACTGCTAATATGAGGTTAACTTTAATTCGTTGTTAAAATAAACAAAAGCGCATTAAAACGTTAGTGCTTATGTCATTTTATTCATTACAAACCTATTTTGATGCGCTTTTGTTTATTTTAACAACGAATTAAACATAACCTCAGATTAGTAATCTTTATAAGACTGGCCATTAGAGTTCTAAATCCCAAATAAACACAAACATTGAAGTAACAACAGAAAATCGTAGAAGTCAGGGCAGCTAAGCGAAAAATTGTTAAACTTAGTGTTTTTGTGATAACTATTTTGTATGTAGAAAACCGCTCCACTAGTCGACCAATTTCGGATATTATGATGACTAATGAATCGTAAGCATAGGCGCCAATGAGACTAAAGTCTACTGTTGATATATTTTTCGGGCCCAAATGAACCGAAAATGGCGGTGGAATCAAATGCGCCGGACGCAAGTAGCCCTATATCTGGCGCATATTCCGCACTTGAAGTCATTTAAAGGAAAGTTGTTTAAATGGTGTTACACGCAATTTGATTATGTCTGTTTCAATGAAATTGAAGGTCTTGTCAAGGAGATTACAAAACAACGAAGTTAAAAGTCGTTTAATTGTGATTAAAAGTCAATTTATTATCCAGATAAAACTATTAGGTATCAGTCCCTAAGATGAAATTAAAATCTCGCCAAAATGATCAAAACCATAATGAAACTAAAACTAATGTAATGGATATTAAAATACACATAAATCAGATTGGAAGCTCTTTACACCACATTTAAAACCTTTGAAAATAGATTGAAAGTTGAACTTATAGATTGAAAGTTGTTTTAACAACCCTAAAAGTTGTATAAACAATAATAATCTTAGCTTTCAATAAGAAAAAAAATAATGTAGTGAAAATTGAAGCCGTATCCGAATTAATAATTATTTTAGAGAGATTAAAAATCATAGATTAAAGATCAGTCAACGGCGTATTTTTATCAACGAAATAAAAGACCCTAAACGATACTCACTGCAATATTTGAAGTCGCTTACATAAGATATAAAGTCACTGAAGAGTGACTTAATAATATTGAAAGTTGTTTTACCGAACACAAAAGTGGCTTGAAGAACATTTGGGCCGCTGCTAAAATTCAAGTATAAAGTTCGGAATAGTTATTCTTCAGATAACTTATACCTCGAGTTATTCGGAGTACAACTTTGAATGCGTTCTACAACCTCAATCCAAGAGTAGAATACTTAACTCCAGAAAAACGTTTATAAAATTCGAAAGCTGTTTAAAGATGAAGGGTGCATACACCGCTCTGGTAAATTTTAAAAAGTTACCAGAAGTTTCACAAATACATTGGTTATGTTTACAAAGGAAGTTGACAAGTGACAATAACAGCGTGAGAAGTGGTTAACCAATAGAAGCAAGGATAACCGTTATTCCGAGTATATCCACCCGATTTTAGAGAGATAAGATATCCCGCAGTTTATAACGAGACTAACATTATTCGGTAATTGTGGTACGAAATTTTTTAATATTATTCTAAGTATACCTTATTCTCAGCCAGCGTGGCTCTGATGGTTAGAGCATCGGACTGCGGCGCGGAGGTCTGGAGTTCTAATCCCAGATCGATGCCTGGCGGGCGGCCTACCCAGTCGCTTTAAAATAATTGGGAACCTGCGTTCGAAAGAACAAGGGGTAATAATGCGGTTGTCTAATGCGTGGTGCTCACCACATCACCACGTGTCATGAATTTGACACGCGACAGCCGGGTGTGAGAGCGAGGATACGGAAGCTCTAACCTTCCGCCTTGCAGGCCAAGCTCCTTCATGGGCTGTTAGTGCCTCACCATACCTTATTCTAAGTATATGTATACTTGCATTGTAAAACAGGCCCTTAAACGTTAAATTTACATTACATATGATTTTAACAAACCAATTGCTCTTTCAATAAAATTTAAAGTCGTTTAGCGAAATTGAAAGTTATGCCAACAAGAGATATTACCTGATGCTATTTTTTTTAAATAAAATTAAAGGCATTTTAGGGAAACTAAAAGACTTTTAAACAAAATATGATCGTCAAAATTAAATTAAATATTGTTTTAGGAAAGTAATTATAGCTTTGATGAACCTCAAAGTGTTGGCGAGATTAAAATATTTTTAACGAAATTCAAGATCCTATGAACGAATTTTTTGTCGTTAACTTATATTAATGGTCAGTCACTTTAATAAAATTACAGGTTGCGTTAGAGAGACTAAAATCTTTTTAAACAAAATGAAATCCTCAAGATTAAATTAAATATGGTTTGAACAATGGAAATGTCGTTTGATGAACTTTATTGTAGAGAGATTAAAAGTTATACAATATTCCCGAATGAACAACATTCGAGTCGTTAAGGAATGTTAATAGTCAATTTTACATGATTAGATGCCGTTTACTTATTTACTTAGTCGGCACTCTTATCGTTTAGATGCCGAGGCTGAGATGGTATAAGAGACATTGATAATCACTTTAAATATTGAAGGTCATTTTAATGACTGTAAATCTCGGTTAAAAAATGTGTAAATGTTAAGGTTGTTTTATACTTGTACTAACACGGTAAATGTCTTACTGACGAATTTAAAAGCCATTTAACCAGATTTAGTTATTTTCACGTTATTCAAGATTGTCGAAAAACACTTTTGATTAACTTTAAGGCCAATTTAACCAAACCAAAAATTATGTTAACGAGAATCAAGATCGTATAATTAATATTTTACAACTTTGGAGAAATTGAAGCAGATTTTAACCAGATTAAAAATTATTTTAATGAGATGTAAGACAGCAAAAGCGATATTTAGAATAGCATAATGGACATGAAGAACAATAAGGCTCCAGGATATCCAAAACGATCCCCCAGGAATGGAGAACTGCAATTATAAGGCCCATATTAAAAAAGGGAATAAGACACTACCAGGGAATTATAGACCGATATCCTTATTAAATGCTACTTATAAATTGCTACCAAATGTGGTGAATAAACGTTTACAGAAAGAAGTAGTCGACAAGATGGGACTTTACCAGTTCGGTTTCAAGGACGGAAGATCAGTGGTGGATAACATATCTATTCTAAGACAGGTACATGAGAAATGCAGCAAGAAAAATATACAAGTACATGCAGCCTTTCTAGACTTCAAGCAAGCTTATGATTCCATTGAGAGGAACCAATTAATCCAAGCGATGGTAGACCTTGGGATTCCAACTGAACTGATAGCACTAGTTAAGATGACCCTAAAGGCAACAATAAATAAAGTGAGGTTCCAAAATGAAGACTCCGAAATCTTTGAGAGCAATGTAGGACTCCGACAAGGCGACCCCTTAGCAACAACTCTTTTTAACATTGTCCTAGAAAGTATAATGAGGAAAAGCAGTGTCGACCGAACACGAAACATTTTAAAAAGCTCGCATCAATGCCTCGCTTATGCCGACGATGTGGTCTTCCTGTGCAGGACTAGAGAGGAACTAAAATATTTAGTCAGAGATTTTCAGAAGAAAGCAAGCAAGGTTGGACTAGAAATAAATCCGGCAAAATCACTAATGATTCTAGGTAACAACAAACAACCAGAGAACCAGCATTTAGATATCAAACTCAATGAGCTAAAAACGATAAAACTAAAACTGGTTAACAAAGCTACCTACCTAGGCGTCGAGTTCACAAGCGAAGGAGATTACGAAAACGAAATTAATAAAAGAGTCCTGGCAGGATCTAAAAGCATAGGGTATTGGAGGGGAGTACTTAATAACAAAATTACCACTAGAAAAACTAAATTAAGAGTATATAAAACGTTTATACGTCCCACAGTGACCTTCGCAAGTGAAGTATGGGCCACCACATCACAGAATGAGAAGAAGATAGAAAGTTGGGAGAGAAGAGTGCTGCGCAGGATCTTCGGAGGGGTGTGCTAAAATGGGGTCTGGAGACGTAGAACAAACAAAGAACTAGAGGAGTGCTATAAAGATACACCAATAGGAACCATAGTAAAACAGAATAGGTTAAGGTGGCTAGGACATGTGGAGAGGATGAATGACACAGACCCGGTTAAAAGAGTGCTCAAAAGTGAAACAGGTGGTAAAAATAAACGTGGTAGACCTAAAAAGACCTGGTGGGACTGCGTAAAAGAAGATTTAAAGAACTACAACATTAAAGAATGGGAGAAGAAAACTAGGGAAAAGAAGGAATGGAGAAAAATAATAGGAACACTAAGCCATAGGCCTTCTGGCCTGTAGTGCTGTTTTATATATAATGGACATGAATAGTCAACGGGATTCAAAATGTATTAGTAAGTCTAAACGTGCTTAAATAAAATTTAAACCGGTTTTAACGAAGTAAATATCTCTAAAACAAAATTCAATCTCTGCACTTTTTCATTTATTTTAATAGAATAAGTCATTTTAACAAGATATAAAATCGTTTTTCTTCAAACATCGGTAAAATGTGCTTGATTGATGATGCTAAACTGTCACTTCATTGCCATGGCATCTAAACACTGGGAGGTAAAGTTATTATCTCCACTGACGAGATAAAGTTTTTTTTTCGGATTTTGTTCACTACATTGTAAATAATTTGTTATAAACGTTTGACAAAAAAGTACTATATGTTATTCGGAGCAAAAGTATCTTTATGTGGCTCGGCTGATAAACTGTCCAGCCACGCCACATAAAGTATAACTTTTGCTCCTAATAACATAATATGCTATTACAGCACTTCAACCAGATATTTTGTAACGAGCTTAAGAGTCGTCTAAAAGAACATTTAAGGCCAATTAATGAAAAAAAAGTTGTTTAAATGAGGATCAAAATGATTTTTGCTATATTTAATATTCTTTGATACTCAATAGTATGTGTAATGAGAAACAATTGTAAATATAAATTATTCTGATGATTCTGTAGGTAAGTTTGATTTGAATAGTTTTTAAGTGTTATAGTTTGCTTCCGTGTTTTCGATTTTGTGGACTATACAAAAATAGTATATAAACAACCGAATAAATTCCTTGAAAATAGAGCGAAGAGGGTAATAATAACATCAGCTGCACAAATAGTAGCTTCATTTGCAGATTTTAACAATACAATCGATTATTTTGTAAAAAAAGGCAATAAACCTAAATTTTAGGTAGGTTGCTAATACTTTGCTATATAATAAACTATGCTGTAACTGAAATTAAAGAACAAAATGCAAATGCATGTGATATTATTTTGTGTTC
>CALNHX010007373.1:0-51947 GCA_940337035.1 Agriotes lineatus
GATAATATTCCCGCGCAACTACTAAAATCAGAGGAAGGGCCCTGTGGGAAAGGAACACCAACTTAATTCTGACAATACGGAAGAACGGAAGAGATGCCAGAGGGATCATCTATCTCATAAATGGGTAAAGTAGATAGTATACTCTAACTACAAAGTTTTCAATATAACCTACAAAGTTCTATCACAAGTGTTATTTAGACAGACTAAAGTCATATGTAGAAAACAGACTAGGAAGTTATCAAGCGACTTTCAAGAAAAGAAAATCCACAACGGATTCAGTTACTAAAAATGATATTAGTTGCTAACGCAGATGTGTTTTCTTATTCGAAGTATTAAAAAATGGTTGCAATCCAGATTTTTAGTATATTGCCGTGGATATCTTTTTTACTCTTTGTTAGCAAACAGTAATTAACGAAACAATTATCTACCGATGATGATTGCACATTAACTAATACTGGAGAACTTCTTGCTATACATAAACTATGGGCTGTACTTACCCGATTTTAAATGCAAAAAATTATTGCGATGTTTTGTTAATCAATATATCAGAGGCACACCTTATTTACTTTAAAACAACTCTATGCTGTTTTAGAATGATACTCAATAAGTAAAGCTTTCTATCTCAGGGTTCATAAATAATCACAAACACCAATTTTGTATTTATGTCGTTAGCGCATAGGGGTTTAAAAACATGTTTCGCTTACCTTGTTCTAGGCCACTGTCCAAGCTTACGCCGCTACTGATAGCTGCGGGTACCTTTGCTCAACCTTAGATCTGCATTGGTTGGCTAAATGGCCGCTGGTGATAACCTGGGTTGCGGTTGATTGTCCATTTGCTGCTGCAACCTCCTCCAAGGTGTTTAAAAATTGCCAAGTGTCCCTTACTACATCTCCTACCAAGGTAATTATGTTCCGTTGTTTTTACTTGTACACAAATATATTCAGAAGTTCTCTAAATAACAGTGTTAATGTTTTTGAACTTGTATTTATTGACATACTAAAAAATCGCTTTATACTCTGGTAGAACTTAACTATAGTGATTGTTAAAGCGAAATCAAGTAGTACTACCTACGTGGTTTTGAGCTTGAATGGTTTGAAAGTTTTAAAATGGGTTATTAAACTGATTTTTTAACGCAAATGGCTTTGAAGTTTTTAAAATTAAAATTTTAAAGCGACCTCGTTCCTGCACTATTAATATTTAGTTCTCCCTAAAGTTTTTCAATTTGTTTATATACTCAAATTTAGCCGGGCCCAAAACATTTCTCAACAGTATTCTAAACACGCTGTAATTTGTTAGAAAATTGTCATGTTGACGTAAATGACGGTTATAAACAAACGCGACAAGAGTTAAAACACTTGGCTTTATTGAAAGATCACTACCTTCGCCTACGACATCATACACATAAAACGACATACATAAAAAAGGGGAGATACCTAGAACTTATATAACTCTTATACTAATTGTCTATCTAATCTTAAAATGTATGTACGTTTCGGCTACACTACTAAAAGACTGAGCTAGAATCCATTCTTTTAGCAAATCCATCGGATGGTTTTGACATAGATCCATCTGCATATCTGTTGAGCTTTGCTATGGCCACCAGGAAGCCTTCCCGAGGATCACTACTACACTAGCTCTTCGTTGTCTTAATGTTGATCAAATATAACCCTATGATTTGTATCAGTGCCTCAGTTTTTACGGAGTTGACACAATTTCAGCTATGCAAGGTAAAATTCAGCGATCACCTCATCTTATCGCTTTCTTAAGTTTGTTTACAGGGGTACTTCGACAACTTCTCCACAGCTTTGTTTAAGCTGCCTGCTCCCTTTACCACTTTGGAAGTTGGTCGAAAACTAGTTCGAGGTTGTAGAAAAACTCCTGCGGACTTTCAGGTATTATGGAATCATGCTATCGTGATCTCCAGGTATTCTGCGATCTGCTCGTACTTCAACGGTGTCGTATAGGCAAGCCCTTTCTTTTGCTTTACAAACTTTCCAGCCCGAGACTATGCTTAATTCATTAATAAACTCCCGTACACACTAACTGTTTACACTCGCAGGTAAATGTAATCTTACGCCATTTGATCACACATAAAACTTCCTATTACGAGTGTTTGTTGTACGTAAGTATGCTCCATTAGGGTGGTTCTAAATTTGCAACCTCGAAATTTTGTTAGTCGCACCCCCTAAAGTCGTTCCAATGCCAAAAAAAAACTAACCCATAAAAATTTTGAGCCCAATCGAACAATATTAACACGTGCCACCGAGCCTTGGAAGTTTCCGAATTGCAGATTTTAATTAAATTCACTTGTTATCAATTAATATCTCACGTACCGGAAGTGCTATCGAAGTTTTGATGATAACGTAAATAAAAGAGAATTAAATTTTCTACATTTCTGTTATATACAATTTCTCCGCAAACCTACTGGATGTTAAAAAAAATGCGTAAGGTATTAGAAAATGGTAATAATTCAAAAATTTATTTTCGTTCTATTTTTAGTTTGAAAACGTAGAAGTACTACAATTTTGAAGTAAATTGCAATGCTTTATTCAATTTTAGGTTAATTTTGATAATACACTTAAATAGATCTTATGATATATAAATGTTTGGAATTCCATAATAAATTTTTTTTACCTATTTTAAGCATATTGGAATATTTTTAGAATCAGTTATTAAAAAAAGCAGACTCGAACTGTCGAACACAGTTTCTTTGTTTGTCAATACAAACCAGATGTTTAGAGGAGGGCATACCATCAGGGGTGGTTTACTGTAGTGGCGCCGCTAACATGTCATTGGTTTTTTCGGACTATTCAACCTGAAAGAGAGATCCGAAAAACAAATGACATGCTAGCGGCGCCACTGATTTACTGAAATCTAGAACTCTTGTTCTGTTACTCTAGTTGAAAGCATTGTGAAAAGTGAACGGTATCACTTATGTTGCGTGTTTAAATATTTCGAAGTAGTGTCGTGCGTATTTTAAAATTACAAAGCTTAAAATGGCCTCAACGTCAAAGGTTCTTCGTGAAAAAGACTAAATATTTTTAATAGGAAATGAAGCACATCAAATTATTGGCAGTAAGTTGCCCTCAAACAAACAAGTTTTACAAGTCCTTTTTTTAACATGCTTATAGTTAAATTGAATTTACGTGAAAGTGTAAAATTAATTATTCAAGAAGTAGTTGTGTTTTGGTAAAAAGCACAAATTCCAGCTAAGAAAAAATATCATTCTGTACAAAAGCTGGAATCATTATACTCTGAATGGAGTAGTTGGCAAAAACGAGAAAATAAAAGAACGTACTCAAAAAAGGAAGGAACAACAATTTGACGATCTGTTCGATATTGCACATGCGAACGCTCTAGAATTAATAGATGTAGAGGAGCGTTTGCTTCTTCAAATGCAAAAAGGGCGACCAGTTAGTATGCTTGGTGTTGATATCAGGTTACATCAACAAGAGAAGAGAACTGAGTAACGACTGGAAAGAGAAGATAAAAGGAGAAAACGAACTTACGAAGAGATGGAAAATGTAAGTAAGTATATGTAATTGTTTTACTTCAGGTTACAAATAATATGCGGAAAGAATTATTAAACTGATCGAAGAATATAATAGCTTAATTACCAAACAAGAGGACCAAAAGGATTACTTGCACAAGTTGTTAGCAATTATCGGCATCAATATTCGGATTCCAGTAAATCTTCTTTAGCAACATAAAAATTAACTATTGTGATATGTATTTCATTATTTTGCATAAAGGCAACTTGCTATATTTGTTTTATTTTTAAGTTTGTAAATATAATTCTTAAAATTTATGTAACTTCAGTAATTATGGAATGTTCGTTTTATATAATTTGTAAATAAATGTATTTGCTTAATTCTATTATATTTTTAATTATTAATCTAAAACAGCAATTTTCAAGAATTTTTACATTTTTCTAATATTTAACGCATAGTTTTTAAAATTTTACGAAGAAATTGCATATAACTAAATTTGTAGAAAATAAAATTTCGTTTTATTTATGTCATTATCAAAATACGACTTACTGTTCGCGAGATATTAATTGATAATAAGTGAATTAAGTTAAAACCTGCAATTTGGAAACATACGGGACTCGGTGGCACGTGTTAATATTATTCGATTGGGCTCAAATATTTTATAGGTTTGTTTTTTCGGCATTAGAACGACTTTAGGGGGTGCGACCAAAACAATTCGAATTTTTTTTCCCCCTAAGTATAACGTAGAACCACCCTAATGCTCCATTTAAGAGTACAGCTTGAATTTCTGCTTTGATCCAAGTACTATTCTATTGTTTTAACCAACTTGCAAGCGTTTAACCTTTGAATTTCTCTTAAAATGTATGGTTGTTGTATTTTACTAATAAGAAAACATGCTATTTTTCTGAGTTTTAAAATCATTTATTAATTGTTTTTAGGAATATCAAGATATGCTTTTCGGCATCCTACTTATTTCTTTAGAATTAAGTTATTTGAACTTAAAGCTCTGTTGTCAATTGTTCCCTATTTGTAAATATAGCAATATATATGTTACGGTCAATTTGATTATTCCGGGCATTATTTATAATGCCCGGGCAATTTAAAAAGTGCCCAATAAAATCGGGCAATTTAATAATTTTGTATTTGTCTACGATAATTTATTACATTGCCCGGTCATTATAAATACTGCTATTATTTCTCTGGGCACTTTGATTAATTAACGGCAATTTGGCAACGTGCGTATGGTGTGATTCTCGCTGGCCAATCAGAATCCATTTTCGGTGGCTTGTCGCTTGCACCATCTTGCGCGTTAACGAGTTCTCGATTGTTTTCAGTTATTTGCTGGCATGTGCGACGAATGTTTATTGTTTTTTTTGCCTTAAACTGACTTTGGATTTTTGTCTATTAAGTGTTAGTGATTTTTCTCTAAAATAAAATGCAGGAACAGTTATTAACTGATATAAGTGATATGAAGCATCGTTTCAACGAACAACTGAATGAATTGTGTTTATCAAATGGTCAAAATACACAAATTCTCACAAAATCACAATACTTGGAGTTAATAGAAAAAGTTAAAACATCTAAAAGCAAAGTGGTAAATAAAAAACCCGAGGATTATCAGCGTTTACGCAGGTTTGACGTAATGACTACTGGAGAGAAGGAAAAGTTGATAGTTCCTGTAGAGGAAGGTAAAGAGCAGATTAGGTTTTACGTACATCGGGAGGAGATATTTCAACTTTTACATGATGCACATGGTTCAATTGGGCACGGTGGCCGAAACCGTATGGAAAAAGAGATAAATTTAAAGTATAAAAACATCACAAGGGAAATGATTGTAATCTATCTAAATTTATGTATGACCTGCGAAAAAAAAAACAGTGTACCAAAAAAGGTTTAGTTGTTAGACCGATACTAAGTAAAAACATGAACTCAAGATGTCAAGTCGATTTAATCGATATGCAGTCGCAAGCTATTGATCAATATAAATTCATACTTGTATGCCAAGATCCTTTAACAAAATTTATTCAACTTCGACCTCTTAAAAGCAAAAGAGCAGAAGAAGTAGCTTATGTGCTTTTGGATATTTTTACCATTTTTGGTGCGCCCACCATTTTGCAGAGTGATAATGGGAGAGAATTTGCTAACAATACTATTAACGAACTATGTAGCATGTGGCCCGAGTTAAAGATGGTACATGGGAAGCCTAGACACTCTCAAAGTCAGGGCTCCGTAGAACGTGCAAATCAGGACGTGAAAAATATGCTTTGTTCGTGGCTGGAAGACAATAACAGCAGGAAATGGTCAGAAGGCTTACGTTTTGTTCAGCTTATGAAGAGCAGAGCTCATCATAGTGGCATAAACTGTACTCCGTATGAGGCCTTGTTTGGAACCAAGTTAAAAGTTGGTCTAAAAAGTTTTTACCTGAAGGCGTTCTGCCTAATATAAATTGTGAAGAGGACTTAGAAGTAATAGTAAAAGATCAAAACAATTTACAGTCTGTAGAAGAAGGCGCACTGCAAAATAAACCAGGGTCAAATTCTTTAGCGGAGATAGGTCCAAGTCAACATAACGAGGAGGAACTATCTTCTCTTGATAGTTATGTTCAACCTTCAACTTCATTCTCTGAACCAAAGCTCTGATTTCCATAATAACGAGAGAGAAATAAATGTCTCCGAGCCATCTGAAATTCCAGTCCCCAGTCATGAGAAACGCGCGTATGAAGGTTATGAAGATTCCTCAGAAGATCCCAATGTGAAAAAAAGAAAAGCCGACATATTAAAAATTAGGGAGATTTCAGCAAGCAATCTAAAAAAACAAGCTGAAAAAATGCTTCAAACCTCTAATTCAAAATACCCTGCCGCTAAAAAGGGTGACACAGTTAGAGTTCGAGTCCCAGATGTCGACAGAGGTCGCACAGATGGAAGAAATATTTTGGCATTTGTTCTTGAAATAACAGATGCCAATTTTTATAAATTAGGCACGAAACATGGAATCCTAAATCAACTTTATGCTAGGAACCAATTTACAATATGTAATGAAAAGTTTATTTATGCCGAAGAAATTCCACAGTCAGAGATTTCACTAAGAGAATGTGCAAGAATGTCATCCAACACTGGGGCCAAGGCTATAGTCGATGTGGCTGTAAAGGGGGCTGTAAATCTGGCAAGTGCAAGTGTCGTAAAGAAAAGAGCTATGTAACTCGAAATGTCATCAAAGTGGAAGCTGCTCTAATAAATAGAAACTCTAAAATTTGACATTTTGTGTGCATATGTATTTGTAAGTACATACCTAATATGTTTTTGTAGTTTGTTTGTTAGTTATTTAAAAATTTGTTTTAATATAATATATCCTTTTATTTTTGTTATGTAGAGAAATATGAATAAAAATATTCTCAAATTTCCCACTCGACTTCCAGCATTATTCATAATGCCCGGGCAATGTGATATTTTCTATATAATTCATCATTTTGTCATATCCTTTTGGGCACTTTTTAAATTGCCCCGGCATTATAAATAATGCCCAATTATTTACATTGCCCGTAACATATATACTCTTTTCTCACTACGTTACATCAGTTAAATTAATCCTGAGTATGTGTACTTTCGTGCTTCGAAGATCGCGTATAACTAAGGTAGTGACATATGTACAGTAGGTATTTAAACATATCACTCATATCAGTATATGGGTAGGTATTGCTTATACAGAAGACAACTTAATAGAAAAATATGAATTTATTTGTAATTTTGTGGTTGTTTATGTACAGTAGTAGACAAATCATCAGAAGTATAAGCCGGGTCGAATCCATTGGGGTTGAATTAATAGTATCCAACAGCACCATAGTATCCACCATAGGCGGGGTAGGCAGCACCATAGCCAGCATAGCCATATCCGGCATCATAGAATTGGGGCTTGGCCTTGGGGACGGCCATGGCGGCGGCGACGAGGACGGCGACAACGAGGAAGAACTAGTATAATATTATATTAACAAAATATTAAAACCATTTAAAAGAGTACTTACAAGCTTGAACATTTTGATGATTGCTTTGTACTGACTGTGGGTACAAACTGTGATTTGCTATCAAAGTTTTGCGGTTTATATAGGTGGAAAGTCTTGGAAACAGCATCTAATACGGTGGGTGTGTCCGCTTTTGAAAATTACAATAAAAAGTGAAGTAATGTGTTTTTATACCAGTGAATCCTAAAAAGAAGTTCTTGCTTGAATTCAGTAACTCTAATTATGTAACAGCTTTGGGAATACACGGAATTCAAGGTGAAATGCTCATTACGTTGACAATGATCCTTTTATACTGTGATTTTAAAGAATGTATGCGTGGTATTGATATTTCTATTATTTACAGATACTTATTTCCCTACATTCATATTGACAATGTACGTAACAACCGAGCTAGAAGTATGTCATAGCATATGGGATTTAAACTATTACAAAGGGGTTAAAATACATTAATATATGCTTTAATCGTATCTGATCGTGATAAATAGTTTTGTAGAAAATTACAAGCATTAAGATGTATACAAACAACTGCTCTCTTCTTCTGACTTAAAAATAATATTCTAAAGTAGGTTGATGTAACATCCTATAAATAAATAAGAAAATTAAAGCACACCCGACTACTTAAGCCACCTTTTCTCTGTCAGAAAGAAACGGGTCCATTGTTACGATCATGGAAATTGAGTTTTTACACTGTTTTAAATTTATTCAATGATTTAATTATTTTAAATGGAAAACCATTTTAGTTCAGGTTATTTATGTAATATCACGATCTTAAGTTGTGCCACGCCCATTACTACTCCAATTTGCAGCCTACACCACCTAATATTATCGATCATCCTGGCCTATATAAAGGCTCCACTCTTTATATTCGCTATTATTTGTACCTAGACTCAGTACAAAGCTCTCGCCAAAATGTTCAAACTGGTAAGCATGACACTTTAGTATTAGAAAAAAGATATTTTGTATGTTTTGTTCAAAATTCAGTTTTACTGATTTATAAAATGTGTTTACAGTTCGCCCTCGTCTTCGCCGTCCTCTTCGCCTTCGCCTTGGCTGCCCCTGAAGCCAAGCCCCAGGTCGTCTATGGAGGTTACCCCTATGCTGCCTACTCCTATGGTGCCTACCCCTATGCTGGGTATGCCGGTGCCGGTTATGTAGGATACTATTAAATTGAGAGGAGGACCCGGCCAGTATTACAATTGCACAACCATTTTGGCTCTATAAATATGAAAATTCTACAAAATATAAATAAATAGTAATTTTTACAACTTTGTTTTATTGTTACTACTACTTATAGGAAATAATTGGGGTAGTTCAGATGTAGATTGTGTGGTTATTCACCTGAAAGTGTGGGAGCGACTCCATCGGCCACAAAAAAAAAATGCGGAGCCCACTGCACTTCTTCAAAAATAAATTATAATGTACAGGTTCTGATTAAAATAATATTAAGGTTTAAGAGTGTGTTTCTTTGCACTTGTAATTGGTCTTTAATGAAGTGTTTTTTAAATTGTTCTTTGGCATAGTAAACATTTTGCAAAAATATTTTAACGAAGCTGCATAATAAAATAAAACTGACCAAAAGGCTTTAGATAAGGACAGTACTATTACTGCAACCAGTTTTAATCGTTTGTTTATGTTGTAACCCTTACTTATAATCGACAATAAGAATTTTCAACTTTAAAATTTTAATAATTAAAATTACCCGTCAAAATCATAGTTTGCTGCTGGCCCCAGAATGGACATCTTATACAGATCCAAGTGAGAGTAGTTTTTGTGTTCTCAGTAATTGGGTAATAAAAGGCACGTTGTTAAAACAATGGTTGAAAAAAACTGTTAAGTTGTTATACGTATATCAACATCTGTATAAAATATGGTCATTATATAGTCACATAAAAATTATTTTTATGGAATACTGGAATATGCAAGACAAAATGAGTTGAAAGGTAGAGTAAACTCATTAACACATTAAGCAAGTGGATATTTTATCCATTATGGCGCGATATTTGAAGTAAAGGCTCGAATTGAGTATGCTTTTTACATTAATTCCTTTATATATATTTTCCAATTTGAGTAGGTATATAAAACAGCCTATTCGAGAGCACTTCTAATATTATCGTAAGTATGCTTTCGGTATCTTATGATCATCATATCGGCAATTTAAAATGTTTTTGCTGTAACTTGTCTAATAACCTCATCGCAATGAGTCTTTAAAAAACTTTTTCTCACAAAATATATAAAAACAATCATCAAAATTACGTTGCATTGTTATTTAATTTTTTCGACACTTAAAACTTTTTAACAATGTAAAAACAGACCAACACAGAAAAAACAGGAAACGCTTGGTGCTTAGATTTTTAGAAGCAGTTTTATATTGCATTCAATGTGTAAGGTACCACTTGGAAAAATTAGTTGAGACGTACATAATCGTACATATAAGTAAAATAGCAGAATGAAACGTGGACGTCTTACTTGTTAGAACTAAAAACGTACGTACATAATCGACAAGGAGACAATCTGATCCCACATCAGTGAAATCACATAGATGAGGAAACGCGAACCACTGCCAAATAACAAATATCTATGAGCAGTCTTCTTCAGGAGTACTGGTCTCGTCAAAGACGTTAAGCTAGAAGAACAGAAGACAGTTACTAATAACTAGTACCTATGTAGAAGTATGTTTTCCGTAAATTTTCAAGCGAATATGGCTACTGCACGATAATGCATCGTCCCATACAGCAGCTCAGTCGGTTAGCTCAGAATCAGAATCATTGAACGTCTTCCAGATTTTTGGTTGTTCCTTGAATTTAAAAGAAATCTACCTGTTTGAAAATTTTATTAGGAAAAAGAGAGCGTCATATTTGTAATTCCTTATTTTGAAAACCTTTGAAAAGCTTGCTGGCGGTCAATTTCCAAACAATGGAGAGAAAAAAAGTTGTGTTTTATTTCCGACACCATAGTTAGAACAAAGTTAAAAAAAATAGCAACGGAATAATTTATGTGAACCAATGCAAGCAAAATAATAGAATAATCAGTGTAAAACTCCAATATTCCAAGAAATGTTATAAACCCAACACAAAATTTCCGATAGTACAAACAAGTATAACATCTTTAATAAATAAACTAACCAAATTAAAAGCCTTTATAGTTTGTAACCATGCAGATATAATAGCTATTACAGAAACACGGCTGAAACCACATATTTGTAATGAAGAAATCCAGATTATTTATTATACGAGTACTAGTAACTTCATTCGGCAAGACAGAATTTCGCTTGCGGGTAGAGTGGGAATTTATGTTAAAAACAATACAAAATATATAACCCACATAGCAAAAATTACCAGAAATTTATAAACAAGCTTCACATCTCTATGCTGGACATTAATTGCTTATCTAAAATTATTATTCTAGTAGGTGATTTTAATACTAATTATAACTCAGTTACTGAGAGAGCTACTTCTGAGCTGATATCGTTCTGTAATAATTTCGAACTTTCACAAAACATTAATCAGCCATCAAGAAACGATGAAGTAATTGATCTAATGTTCTCTAGTAAATCTGTGAAACTATCTGAAGCAGGTGTAATTCTATCTCACAATTTTTCTGATAATGAAATGATTTACTGCAGGCTTTTCGTGGAATATCATAAATCTGATTTTTTAAAACTTACCTTTCTTTTAAAAATCTTAATTATAAGGATTTTGATTTGGAACTCCGCTATATTTCATGGAGAAACATTGTTGACTGTCGAAATATCGATACCAAAGTAGAATTTATAAATAATAATTTAATTGCATTATTCAATGTACACGCACCTATCAAAACAATTCGCATCTCGAAACCTGCTGCCCCCTGAATTGCAGATGACATAAAATTTCTTAAGAAAATGAGAGCAGAATCATATATGATTTTCAAAAACAATAAATAATCATACTTGAATAGATATCAGTATAAACAAATACGCAACGAGGTAACTAATATTTGTCGAAAATAGAAGAAAACGTTTTTTGACAACGTAATCGATAATATCGAATTAAAATTATAATGGAAACACTTAATTGAAGTCTAATAACATTATAAAGTATTACAAACAATTCCGTAAACTTACCTCAAAATTTATCAGCCATTAACCAAATAATGCCTTTATAAAAGCAATTCCAAACACAACGCAGCAAATAAAAATCTGAAACAGCATTATAATTATAACCAAAAAACACAGCAATCTTTGAATTTTAATTATGTCTCTGAATCAGTTGTTTTACGTGTTAACAAAAGTATCAAATCTGATACGCTGCTGATCATGATAGAATAACCTTGTATATGCTTAAGCTCTGTATACATTTTTTTGCCTTTTATCACCCATATCGTTAACTTATGTATAGAAAAACGTGCATATCCAAATAGTTGGAAACTTGCACATATCATACCTTTAAATAAAATTTCAAACCCCACAGAATTCCAAGATCTCAGGTCAATTTCAGTACTTCCAACTTGGTCAAAAGTACTAGAAATTATAATTGATACACAATTAAATTTTTTACCAGATATGCACTCAGGTTAACGGACTATATTATATTCCATGGTTTAGACCACACATTTGCAACAATTCTTATATTTCTTGATTTTTCGAAGGCTTTCGATACGGTTGAGCATGAAATATTACTATCGCAGGTACACTGTTGTGGTTTAACGGATAAATCCTTGAAATTTTTCAAAAATTATTTAACAGGCAGAAAGCAAGCAGTTGTCTGTCAAAACCGGAAATCTAATTACTTGCCAATAGATACAGGAGTACCTCAGAAATCCATTCTCAGTTCAACACTTTTAATATAAATGGTTACCGTTAAACTGTGCTCAGTAATATAATTTATTTTCTACGTGAGACTGCAGAGCTAAACCAACACAGTTTTCGATATTCGTAAAAATCATTCGAATACCCCAGCACCATTATTTTAAAGATAAGACTCCTATTCTACTACTTGCATGTATATCCGGTACTCGAATATTTAAAATTAACATCCACCCGTATTCAGCTCTGCTCTTGGTTAATATAATTCTATATATTCAGTTATTTTGTTACAAAATTGAAAAAACAAACTGATTAATAGATCTCGCAAAGCATTACCATAAAAAGTTAGCCGTTAACGAGGCTGCCTAAAGCAATTTCAGACACTTAATTTGGTTTTCAAATTAGTTATGTGGTGACAACCGGAACATGCAGCATCACTACCTTGAACCACTTAGCGGCTTAATAAAAGACATTGTTTATTATTAGAGAAACAGGCTTTCTGATATATCAATTTATGCGACTTTGTTATATAAAATTTCAAAGTAGAGACACTACTTGAATTCCCATACATGATTTTCGGTGTGCCACGCCCATTCCCATACCTAGTTGCAACCAAGGCCACACATAAAGAATTACTAGTGATCGTCCCTTATTGGCAGTATGTATGCCTTAATCATTTAGCTATATTAAAAACAAAGTTCCCAAAATTTGTAGCTTTTAAAAAATTCTATATAAATTTTATATATAAATTCTATATAAATATATTCTATATACATATAGGTATTCTTAATTAACCCAAAGCTGTAAACTATCCAAGATGAAAATCAAAATTAACTTCTGCAGGAGTTTTTGAAAATAAATTAAATTAAAGTTTAAGGGTATACCTTCTTGATAAAATTATCGATGTTAATTTGAATGTATAATTTAACGGTTTTTCTCTATTCAGAGTTATATATCTTACAGCTCAATTGAAAATTGTTAGATTCGTTTAGATTTTTATATAAAAATAATTGTACGTAGTACACTAGTTTCTACTCTTAGCACAAAAGGTAAACTAATGCGAACAGTAATACGCTGGGAATCGTATTTTAAGCTGCCCTAAGTTTGTTCACTACTAGGGGGGTCGTAACAGTATTCGATAGTCAGAAACTGGGCTCTCATTTCCTAGGTTATAATTGTGGTATCATGCATCAAAGAAATTTCCTACAAACAGAAGTCACGATAATTAAAAATACCAAACTACTTAAAACGCTACTTCGTTGATTTTTTTCCTTGAGAGGATCATTATGGCCTTGAACTACACATATCATCTGCGTGATATCGAAAGTCAAGTTATCTAACAAAGTACGTAATTATTCAAAATTACCGGTTACTTCAGATCGATAATAACAAATCCACTCTAATTTCCACGAGAGGTGACCCCCCCAGTTGTGCCACACCCATTTGAATTTATTATTGAATTAATTATTGACGTTCATCTCCACTATATAAAGATACCGCTTCGTCCATTCGGCATTGTCTGTACCCAAAGTCAGTACAAAGCTCTTCAAGATGTTCAAATTGGTGAGTATTTACCCTTTTTTAAATAATATTTGGATGTTAATTCTTATATGTGGTTGCAGTTCGCTCTCGTCTTCGCCGTCCTCTTCGCCGTGGCCTTAGCTGCCCCAGAAGCCAAGCCCCAGATCGTCTATGGAGGTTACCCCTACGCTGCCTACTCCTATGGTGCCTACCCCTATGCTGGATATGCCGGAGCCGGTTATGTAGGATACTATTAAATTTATGACGACTTGGGAGTTTACTATAGATTTTCAAACATTTCGACATGTAAATATTAAAATTATACAGAAAACAAATAAAGCACTATTTTAAATTTATGTTGTATTGTTTATATGCAGCGCAAAGTAGAAATGCACATGCGAGGACTATAGAAAATAATAAAAGATAGGGAGTGGGCCAAATAAAAAAAATCAACAATTTGGGCGTCATTTCTGTCGATTATAACATATCACTTACAGGTATTCTCATAAGTAACAAACTTATGCGCAAAAATGTCAGGCCATGATTATTTAGGCACAAAACAGAAAGAGTTCCAGTAAATCAAATAAGACGTGGAAAATTATATTTCAAAACGAATTTACGGTTAAATAGACATACAAACTGAAGCAGTCGTTTGTGATTTGTGAGTGTAAATTTAGCAAACCTAATACCAACAGAAAGATAAAAACCATACCTTTTCAATTGTCACCAAGCCATAACAGACATACATTTATAATATTTAATGCTAAAATCTGAAAATGTACAACAGTAAGTAAGCATATAAATTTAAATATAAATTATTCTGCCAAAGGTATTGTTTATTGTGTTCTAAGTTAAAAACATATTTACAACGGAAAACGAAAAAAATAAAATTGTACCTTATCAGGGGCTCACATCTTGTGAAGATGGGAACTGGCAATTCTGAGATACCCCAGTTGGATCTGCTCTCTTACTTCTACTACTCTGTTGTCGTTATCCGCTGGTCTTTCTCAGCCCACTCTTGTTATCTTCAACGGTACACCCTTTGGCCACCCCCTAAAGTGTATCTAGTAAGCTAAGATCACCAGAATTGAATTAGGGAACTAATGATCTGCTGGCTTTGGGCGAAATGGAAGTAAATGGAGTGGGCATATGGTAGGATTAGCTGTTTAAGATTGTTGGTATTTTGCGTACCGATCCCTTATTCAAGATAAAGAAACGTGAAAAGGAATTAGCTAATAAACTGAATATTTGATCAGTTAACAGTTTACGAATGCATACAAAAAATTATATATTTTTGTCCTTTGGCCAGATGCATTTCAAAAAAGTGGGGGTGCATTTATCTGTTTGCTGTAAAGATTTACAGTTATTTTTAGAACGAAATCATAACTGTGTACTTTTAAAGAATCCAGAAAATTACTGCAGAAAGTAGCTAAAGTAAATCATTTAATCATATGAAAAATAAAAGAATCTATTAAGAGATGATCAATGTTGAAAGAAGGCGTACAAAGCATATAATTAGCTATGGACATGACAATCTAAAAAGCGTTACGTAACATCAGAAATGTTAATACGCAAAATCACCGATTATCAATTAGGTGATCACTATGGATCACAAAACAACATATTTCTCTAATTTTCCAAGCAAGGCTATCCTCCACTTGTACCACCCTCATCCAAATTTACGACCGTCAGCACACTAATGCATTATGGGATATTAGTTACTAGCAGGATTGTTGCTAATAAAACAAATACACATTTTCTACAAATCAAACTTTCATATTTTATTTTATTTTTATTTTTATTTTTTATCTTATTTTTAATTTTATTCCGCACTCCGCCAACAGCCGTTGGAAGGTAATATTATCAAAATATTTATTTTCCTAAAGTATGTAAAACAAAGTATGCTCATTTGTTTTAGAAAACGTATAGATTTAACTAGCTTGAGTTTGTCAAATAACGCAAAAATTGCATTTGTCTTTGCAACAAATGAATAGGTCTAAACTAAACCAAAGTTGTAAGTTTTGGGACCTTAAAATCAAAATTAACTACGCTAGGAATGTTTGAAAACAAAATAATGTTGAAATTCAAAAATATTTTTTTCAACAAACGGTCAAAAAATGAAACATTCGCGTATCGCTATCAATACGCGAGGTTTGCCTTTTTTAACGTGGTAAAAAAGAGAATATTTATTTATGTTATCATTGGCTACTTGAAAAAATGCATTTTGCGCACTAAAGCGCCAAAAAATTTGGCGCACTACGGCGCGAAACAATATTGATATTCTTCTTTGACGGTTGTAGAAAAAATATTGTTTGTATTACGAGCGCGAAACATTTTAGAGCGTTCGAATGACTTATGTCATCGCCTCTTCAAAAGAAGTAACATTCTCACTTTCTAAAATCATTAATTTCGTGCACTTAATAAATCTCATTAGTGGGATGAGAATTTATTTGTGCAATTTGACAGTTTTTTATTCTCACAATTACACATTTTACCGGTCAATTTAAAATCGTTAGAATCAGTATTGCTTTTTAAATCAAAAATAATGGATGTTCTGCACCACTAACTACACTTAGCATAAAATATAAAAGAAGACCAGTCAACATGCTGGGAATCGTATATTAAGCTGGTCTAAGTTATTCCACCATTAGGGGCACTTTAACCGAATTCGAATAGTCAGAAACTTTTTCCTCTAATTTTCTACATGGAAACGAACGTGTTATGCAAATAGATTTCTATGCAATTTAACAATAATTCAGTCAAATACTGCAAAAAAAAATTAAATGAACTACAACAAAGAAATCCCCTACAACGAGAAGTTCCGAAAATTAAAAAACAAAGGTACTTAAAATGCTGCATTGTTGCTCTTCTCTCCTTAAGAGGACCATTATAACCTTGAACCACACATATCAGATACGTCATATTGAAAATCAAGTTATCTAACATAAAATGTAAATATTCATAATTACCGGTTACAATAATACATGGCGATCCTCCAGTTGTGCCACACCCATTCGAATTTACGACCCACATCACTCTACATTAATTAGTGACATCCATCTCAACTATATAAAGACGCCACTTCCCATATTCGCCATTGTTTGATCCAAAGTCAGTACAAAGCTTCTGCCAAGATGTTCAAATTGGTGAGTATTTCCATCCGTTTTTAATCGTGTTTGGAATTCAATTTTTATATGTGCTTGCAGTTCGCTCTCGTCTTCGCCGTCCTCTTCGCCGTGGCCTTGGCTGCCCCCGAAGCCAAGCCCCAGTTCTATGGAGCATACCCCTACGCCTCTCACTCATACGGAGCCTATGGTGCCTACCCCTATACTGGATATGCCGGCGCCGGTTATGTAGGATACTATTAAATTCATGATGACGACTTGGCAGTTTACTATACGTTTTTCAAACATCTAGGCTTGTAAATATTAAAATTGTGCAGAATATAAATAAAGCAGTTTTTAAATTTATGTTATATTGTTTAAAAAACTAAAATGTACAGATCTAAGTGTTGTATGCAAGGCGGACATGCATATGGGAGGTGTATAGAAAATAATCAGAGAATGGGGAGTGGGCAAGTTAAAAAAATATGCAGCAATTTGGGTCATCCCAGTGGATTATCACGTATATAACTTAGAGGTATTCTCGTAAGTAAAGCAAGTTATGCACAAAACTTTATTGTTATTATGAGACCAAGCTTACTTAATAAGAGAAAGGGAAAGGTCCAAGCGAATTAAATAACACAGGAAAAAGTATATTTTAAAATAGAATTACTGTCGAAGAGACATCTAAATTGAAGCATTCGTTTGTGATTTGTCAATGTAAATTTAGCAAACAAAGTACCAAGGCAAAGGTAAAAATTGCATTAGTTGTATCCAAGTTATTTCCGACATACACTTAAAATATAATAAATATATAAAGTGTAATACTAGAATTTCAAAATTTATAACAGTTAATTAACATCTAAAATTTGATTTAAATTAGTTCCAATTTAATAGAAAATATATAACGGGAACGGAAAATCAAAAATTATACCAGTATCTTCTCAGGGACTCACATCTTATGAGTACGGAAACTGGCAAATCTGAGATACCCTAGCTGGATCTGATATCTTACTTCTACTACTCGCTTGTCGTTATCAGCTGCCCTTCCTTAACCGCCTCTTCTTATTTTTTCGTTCCGACGCTATTAGGTCTCTATTTTATCAACTATATACTCCTACAGCCTGTCTGGTAGGCTAAGGTGGCAGTTTCATCGCCAAATTCGAATTAGTGGATTATTCATCTGCTGGTCTTAAGCGAAATGTCTTGGCTAAGGCGCCCTGAATAAGGAGAAATAATAAGTTGGTCCAAAAATAGAGCGGGCATATAAATATTCCAGCAAACTGAACGGCAGTTGATAGAATGGACCACGATGAATGATATACTAATATGTACACATTTCTGTGCTATTCGCCGACAGAATCGTCAGATGATAATATTAAGTAGTATGTTTGTGATAAAGTTATACGGGCAATAAGTACAGCCAAGAAATGGGCACCAGCCGTTAACCACGACAACCAGAAAACTAATCTAAGTAACGGTATAAATAAAACCAATTTACCCTGTACGGTCTCTAGCGTAAATTACCCCTTTGGTCTAAAATAAAACGAGCACGTATCGATGGACCAAATAAAACAAAAATCAATAGTAGGAAACCAGAACGAGACTCTAATTGCTAAAGTCTGTATAAAGCAGCAACATGAAGGTAGATAGTGTTATGGACACATAAATATTAATCCAATCTTAGCATTTAAAGAAAAACCTGGAATTACATGGTAAAATCTGTTTAAAATGGTCACATAACGTATCAGGAAGATACATGTTACATACGAACATTGATAAGTAATGTAGAAAACGAGGTAAACAATTGACAAATAAACAAAGGGAAAATTAAATACATGGTAATCAAAGGTATGGAGAAGTATAAGAAGCAGAAGAATGAAATCAAAACGTTCACATTAATTTGGTGCAGCATCGGAAATTAAGCTGTGGAAAAATTAAAGGTTTTACGCTTCTGGTTGCCTTAACAACAGATAATTGTAATAATAGAAAGAAAATAGAAACCAGAGTAATAAAAGGTGAACGATGTGCGAGTACGTTGAACAACGTGATAGTGCCTAAATGTGCGTCTTGAAATACAAAATCATACCATAGTCAAATGGTAGAAAATAGGGGAAAGTTTTGATATTTGATTTCTATATGTTTTTTGGGTCGCTGTACATGAAGACCAATAAAAATTTTGACCGGAAACATGTTTTTTTTTTAGCAAAAACGTTGTAAAACTCGGTTTTTAAGGTTTTTTAAAAATTGCCCGAAAGCTATCTATTTTTCGTAAATGTTGAACCTGTATTAAATGAAAGAAGATAAAATTTCCTACATTTTATGCACTTGAGGTTATTTTTTCCGACCAATCGTTCAGCCGCGAGAGCGCCACGAAGTTATAGTCCAGTCAAATGGTAGAAAATAGGGGACAGTTTTGGTGGAGTTTTGATATTTTGTTCCTACATGTTTTTTGAGTCGTTGTACAGGAATATCAGGTTTTCCAACAAGAATTTTGACCGGAAACACGTTTTTTTTAAACGGTGTAAAAAACGAGTTTTTTTTTAGTTTTTCAAAAAGTACTCGAAAACTATACAATTTCGTAATTGTTGAACCTATATGAAATGAAAGAAGATAAAATGTTGGCAAACCTGATATTCGCATACAGTGACCCGAAAAACATATAGGAACCACATATAAAAACTTTCCCCTATTTTCTACCATTTGACTGGATTATAACTTCGCGGCGCTCTTGCGGCTAAACGATCTTATTTCATTTCATATAGGTTCAACATTTAGGAAATCGGATAGTTTTCGAGTAATTTTAGAAAAACTAAAAACACCTCGTTTTTACACCGTTTTTTTAAAAAGGTATTTCCTGTAAAAATTCTTGTTGGCAAATTTGATATTCCTATACAGCGACAAAAAAAAACATGTAGGAACCAAATATTAAAACTCCACCAAAATGTGGCGCGGCTGAACAATTGGTCGGAGAAAAAAGTACGTAAAATGTAGGAAATTTTATTTTCTTTCACTTCATATAGGTTCAATATTTACGAAAAATGGATAGCTTTCTGGCAATTTTAGAAACACTTTTAAAAAATCGGTTTTACACCATTTTTGCTTAAAAAACATGTTTCTGGTCAAAATACAAAATACAAAAAACATATAGGAATCAAATATCAAAACTCCATCAAAAATTTCCCTATCTCGAATAGAGACCTAATAGCATCGGAACAGAAAAATAAGAAGAGGCGGTTAAGGAAGGGCAGCTGATAACGACAAGCGAATAGTAGAAGTAAGATATCAGATCCAGCTAGGGTATCTCAGATTTGCCAGTTTCCGTACTCATAAGATGTGAGTCCCTGAGAAGATACTGGTATAATTTTTGAATTTCCGTTCCCGTTATATATTTTCTATTAAATTGGAAGTGCACCGCCCTTTTAAAAGGCCAATTTAAATCAAATTTTAGATGTTGATTAACTGTTATAAATTTTGAAATCCTAGTATTACACTTTATATATTTATTATATTTTAAATGTATGTCCGAAATAACTTGGATACAACTAATGCAATTTTTACCTTTGCCTTGGTACTTTGTTTGCTAAATTTACATTGACAAATCACAAACGAATGCTTCAATTTGGATGTCTCTTCAAGAGTAATTGTATTTTAGAATATACTTTTTCCTGTGTTATTTAATTCGCTTGGACCTTTTCCTTTCTCTTATTAAGTAAGCTTGGTCTCATAATAACAATAAAGTTTTGTGCATAACTTGCTTTACTTACGAGAATACCTCTAAGTTATATACGTGATAATCCACTGGGATGACCAAAATTGCTGCATATTTTTTTTAACTCGCCCACTCCTCATTCTCTGATTATTTTCTATACACCTCCCATATGCATGTCCGCCTTGCTCTGCATACCACACTTAGATCTGTACATTTTAGTTTTTAAACAATATAACATAAATTCAAAAACTGATTTATTTATATTCTGCACAATTTTAATATCTACAAGCCTAGATGTTTGAAAAACTTATAGTAAAGTGCCAAGTCGTCATCATGAATTTAATAGTATCCTACATAACCGGCGCCGGCATATCCAGCATAGGGGTAGGCACCATAGGCACCGTATGAGTGAGAGGCGTAGGGGTATGCTCCATAGAACTGGGGCTTGGCTTCGGGGGCAGCTAAGGCCACGGCGAAGAGGACGGCGAAGACGAGAGCGAACTGCAAGCACATATAAAAATTGAAGTCCAAACACGATTAAAAACGGATGGAAATACTCACCAATTTGAACATCTTGGCAGAAGCTTTGTACTGACTTTGGGTCAAACAATGGCGAATTTGGGAAGTGGCGTCTTTATATAGTTGAGATGGATGTCACTAATTAATGTAGAGTGATGTGGGTCGTAAATTCGAATGGGTGTGGCACAACTGGGGGATCGCCATGTATTATTGTAACCGGTAATTATGAATATTTACATTTTATGTTAGATAACTTGATTTTAAATATCACGTAGCTGATATGTGTGGTTCAAGGTTATAATGGTCCTCTTAAGGAGAGATGAGCAACAATGTAGCATTTTAAGTACCTTTGTTTTTTAATTTTCGGAACTTCTCGTTGTAGGGGATTTCTTTGTTGTAGTTCATCTAATTTTTTTTGCCATATTTGACTGAATTATTGTTAAATCGCATAGAAAACTATTTGCATAACACGGTCGTTTCAATATAGAAAATTAGAGGAAAAAGTTTCTGACTATTCGAATTCGGTTAGAGTGCCCCTAATGGTGGAAAAATTTAGACCAGCTTAATATACGATTCCCAGCATGTTAACTGATCTTTTATATTTTATGGTAAGTGTGGTTAGTGGTGGAGAGCATCCATTATTTTTTATTTAAAAAGCAATACTGATTCTAACAATTTTAAATTGATCGGTAAAATGTGTAATTGTGAGATTAAAAACTGTCAAATTGCACAAATAAATTCTCATCTCACTAATTTTCAAAGAAAAATGTTATTTTTGTATTAAGTGCACGAAATTAATGATTTTAGAACCTGAGAATATTACTTCTTTTGAAGAGGCGATAGCCGAGTCAAATAAGTCATTCGAACGCTCGGGATGACTTTACGATCAGTTAAAATTAATGGTTTGTTTATACTTTGGCCAGATGCAGTGTAGACAAACAAAAGTGCATGCGCATAACGTTCCAAAGGTTTGAGCCTAGATGGATATCATTTCTAGTAAAACTTTTGAATCGACAACTCTCTGTATAACGGTAAAGTGTGAAGTAAACAAATATTTTATTATGCTTTAGTATGAAAATAAACGGGGATGCGCGCGCTATTGAGCGATCTATCCTATTCAATTTACCACCATTTTTAGGCCTATGGCGTTGGGCCATTCCGTTCTGTTACACGCATGTAAATATTACAAAGCCGGTTGCGAAGTCGAGGTGACGGCGAAATGCATGCAAACGCAAATGCCGCCGCTACCGTAACCCACATTCACTCAATCAGTAACATCCCGGCTGAAATGTTCGCTACGGACACACACGTCTGGATCGTTCTGCTTTATTATGTAGAGAATAATAGCGACTAACCATTAACTGTTTTGACGAATCGGCCCACGTAACAGTTGCAAGATGGAATTATAGCTCGGTAGTAACTGTTGCTACAAATATTGGAACAATTGAACCAATATTCAACGCAAAACGATATAACAGAAACTTGAAAAAAGAAGAACAAGTGCCGCAACCAAAGGCTATAAATGATTATAATATGGACAATGCTGTATCAAACTACATAATTAGAGTTACAGGTAGAAAGTCGTAAAAGCCACACTTCATCAATTTAGTACATTGCACAATAGTAAACACATGGAAAATAATATATAACATTGCCAACAATTCTCATCTGTTCCATTTAGAATTTCGGTCAATTTTGGTTCTGTCCCTGATAAAGAACCATACCAGATCTACAAGCTCAGAGCCGATAAAGGAAAAAAGGGTCTGTCTGTCTGTCTGTTTGCCTGTCTGTCTGTCAGTCTGTGTGCCTGTGAACAGAATATCTCAGAAAATCACATAACCGGAAGTATAGTGTTTACTGTTGTGACTTTTCAGTTTTTTTCAAACTTTACATTTTTAATGTGTATCGATGTGAGATAGGTAATTTTCCAGTTGAATACCTCTAAAATGGGTTTCTTTTGTTTCTTTTCTATTTTTTTTAATAACTCCTATTTTAAATAGAACACCGGGTATATTATCACATTTTTGATTCAGGTTAAAATTTTAGAGAAAATTAGTCTCTTCAACTAACGCTCTATTTTGTACGGTTTTTGTAGAATCTGTAATTTTTTTAAATTTTTGACAAATGCTTAAAGATTAAAAGTGATTTTTTGGTTAATTATAAGATCACTGTAAAAGGAAGTTGTGTGTGTGTATCACAAGAGATTTTTTAAATAATTTTTGTGGGGTCAAGTACTACACCTAATTTTTGGTTTTAGTTCATACATTATTATTGTTTTGTATTTTTATTTTAGTTTTATCATAAATAAATCATACATATACATTTTTGAACGACAATTTAATTATTTTGGTGCTTGGCCATGAATGGGATAAAGCTAAAGATGTTATGCGGTGTTAGCTAAAAGAAGTCAAGAAGTGCTTTTATCAATTAAATTAATATTTATGCATCTTTGAAATGAATATACACTGCGCCAAAATATACCTACATTATATCTAAACAACGATGCTACTCAATATCTCATGAGTTCAGTGCCACTCATTATACCGTACTTTCCATATGAATTGTTTAACTTGCGAGTCACGAACATCACCAAAATTCAATTCCAAGATTTCCCAAAAACATTGAAAATATGTTAAATATGTAATTTTACTCAAATATGAGTTCTTGCTTGACAGCATATTTGCGAAAACTAGCTCGTTTCTGTTCTTTAGAATTATAGAGATTTGATATTTTTGATAAAGATAAAAAACGATAAAATTGTAGTCCTATTCTCATTATTTCACTATAGGAATGGGCGTCTAAAGTTGCTGGTATACTGCATACGGAACCATTATCCATAATAAACAAAGAAACATATAAAGAAATTACCTAAGAAACTGAATATTAGAACAATTAATTGATACCCTCAGAGATGACGACAATTGAAATACCAAGCCACTTAAAATGGTGCTTTGTTTCTCTTCCTTCCTTAAGAGTATCATCATGACCTTGTACTACACATATCAGCTGCGTGATATCGAAAATCAAGTTATCTAACATAAAATGTAAATATTCAAAATTACCGGTTACCCACGATCACAAAACAATTCCACTCTAATTTTCAACGTGTGGCGATCCTCCAGTTGTGCCACACCCATCGGAATTTACGACCCACATCATTCTAGATTAATTATTGACGTTCATCTTACTATATAAAGACGCCGATTCCAACATTCGGCACTGTTTGTACCCAAAGTCTGTACAAAGCTCCTGCCAAGATGTTCAAATTGGTGAGTATTTACATACTTTTTTAATTATGTTACTTAATTAATAACGTTATACTACTTCAACTTTAATATGTGCTTGCAGTTCGCTCTCGTCTTCGCCGTCCTCTTCGCCGTGGCCTTGGCTGCCCCCGAAGCCAAACCCCAGTTCTATGGAGCCTACCCCTACGCCTCTTACTCCTACGGAGCCTATGGTGCCCACCCCTATGCTGGATATGCCGGCGCCGGTTATGTAGGATACTATTAAATTCATGATGACGACTTGGCAGTTTACTATAAGTTTTTCAAATATCTAGGCTCGTAAATATTAAAATTGTGCAGAATATAAATAAATCAATATTTAAATTTATGTTGTTCCATTGTTTTCAACCACATTTTCCTATGGATTGCAACGACATAGCATTTCGACAATGATCCAGAAAGAATTCCTAAACGCAGCATATAAGATCGAATTTGTCGGTATCAGGTCTAACAGTTCTAGTACTCTTGTCGTCGAATCTAATTCCAAGGAATTCATATTCAATATATGGATATTTGTGCAGAATATAATTTAATTTGCTATTTCTAGGGCTATAAATTTACCCAGACACTCTTTTGAAAAAATGATAGGTACAAATGCATTTTAAGATTGTACGGCGGCGGCGCCGGCGTTTGTTGTTCTGTGCCTTATAGAATAGTCAGTCTGCTTACCGGCGTCAAACAAAACCAGGATTTCGTTTTTTCATGTACTCGTAACGTATATCGAATGTCAGCTTGCTTGACTTTTCGTTGAACAGGAGCAGGATATGTCTACTTGAAGCCATTTCAACTAAAGTGGGCTGGTTGTATTGCTAGTTATTTATACCTACTGTTTGATGCCGTTGTTTCCAATCTCTTCCATTTAAAAAACAAATAATAACTTATTGGAAAGCTAAAACGAACAGCAACTGGAGTTTTACTCTGTATTTGAGTGTATATTGTACTAGGTAATACAATAAATGGAATTCCAATATAAAAAGCACTAACACGAACATAACCCCACCTCCTAACGCGATCAGACACCGCTAACCGACTCAGGTTTAACAGGGTTGTAATTAATAGCAAATTTGTTTATAAATAAAATAGATTTTTCGCATTTGCTTGCATATTAAAATCATAAAAGGAAGTAGGTATAGAGACACTTGTAGAGGAAAAATTAAATCCCGTGTACAAATTTACAACTAATGTAAAGCGGTAGTAAGTCTTTTAGACCCCATGTTGTGCATTCTAGTATTAAATAATTGTTGCATAAACTATTTATTAACTGAACTTACTTTTTTCAGAATTATTGCTAGATGTTTTTCTTAATATGCGAATTATATCTAAAACTTTTACCAATTACCTACGTTCGATTAAATTTATTAATATTGAAATTGAATTTTGAGTGTCGCAAACAGAAACTTCTGTTTGCGTTTATTTTAGAGACATGCTGTAAGACCCTGAACGTTCCAGTACTCAATAACACTAAAATCTACCAATGAAAATAATCTTAAACTCCAATATAAGGAGGATAACGAACAGTGAATACCCAAAATAGTTCAACCGTTCAACGGACCAGCCAAACTACCCAAAAGTAACAAATGGGTTACTACTAAACTGATAAAAATTGAATTTAGGCGCCATCAATTTGTTTATTCGACCACTTGCGAATCTAAGTTGGACGATTTCTGGGCACTATATAATACACGCAAGTTGTATTGGAGAAAAATATCTCAAAATTACCTCTCTCAGGGGCGATTTTCCTTGCTGTTGTCACTTCTGGTGCATGGAATTATCCGCAATATAGTTCGTCAAGGAATTGACGTACTAGCCTATGATGATTATGTCATTATCTTGAAAAGAGGTAAATTTGAAGGAGTTATACATTACAGTCTTTAGGACACTTTAAGAACTATCTGCAGTTGGTACGAGAAGGAACAGTGATCTATAAACCCCAGCAAAACTGCTTTGGTGCCATTCACTAAAAGCCTCAAGCCTCTTTTCATGTGTGGTGGGCACTCGCGATTTGTGAAGGTAGTATGTAATCTAGGTGTAATGTGTGATAAAGAGCTTACATGGAACTCCCATATGAACATAGTGATAACCAAAACAAGGCTGTCCTTTTTAACTTGTTCAAAGATTTGTAATAAATCTTGAAGTATCGATCCCCTAAAGCATGTATTGAGTATACCAGACAATAATAAGACCCATGACAACATATGCAGCTATCGTCTGGTAGGAGAAGGGCAAACCGGTCAAGGCTAAAGCAAAGCTGAAGAAGCTTCAACGATGAGAATACCTAGCCATTACAGGTTCTTTGTTAACCACAGCGACTGCTGCTATAAAAGTCCTGAACCGACAATTTGATTAAGGCATAAAAAACAAAATTGCAAGTTCGAAATTCCACAACTCTGGTCAGTGTTAGAAGTCAAGAACCCAACGAAAAGTACAAAGGGTCTGTAGAAAATTTCTAAATGTTCAGGCTATAAAGTTTTTTATAGTTCAAACCACAATAGTCGAAATTTATTGGGGAATCCGAAATACTTGAGAGAAATTTAGAATTTACGAAATTAAATGTTCCCATTTTGATTCTAAATACATTGGGCAACCACGTCGTAATTTTGGTATTAGGTTTAAAGAGCATATAGCTCGTTTTAGATTCAACAGATCCGTTAAACCTTGTATTGCACAACATGTTTACGAAACGGGCCATATTCAAGATAATACACTTTTGAACAGAGATGAAGGACCCATTCTCCACTCTGATCTTTACGCTCTACTAAAAATGACACCTGATTGGTCGCCTAGAATGCCCCCTCCGAGTCAAACAGTATAAATAGCGCTAGAATGTGCGGGAGTGCTGACTTTTACTGGTGATTTAGTGAAGAGCACGTCTTCGGCCAACCTTGTCGTAGTAGGTTCTCTTCAGGGCTACTTAAGATGACAACTTAGCTGTCGAAATACGTATTTAGCGGTTGTTAAATGTTTGTGTGGTTAGGAGTTTTTAACGAATTGTATAAGGTATAGACTTATCGACAGACATTTAAAAATGATATAAAATGGCATAAAATGTCCTACTACTATTCTGCGATAGGCCTTATCCTAAAACTTGCCATCTTCCAAAACCACAAGTTGTTGTATTTTCCTAGAATCTATCATACTAACCGAAAACTAAAAGACAGAAAGCCAATTGAGACGTAGCACGCCCAAATCACAAATCTCCTATAACGTGTCGGACACAAAAGTCACTGCAGATTTGACAGAGTTGTTATATTTCTATTTCGGAAACCGGCCTTTGGTTTACTTAAAAACCAAAATAAAGTAAGCAATTTAACACTACATTATGACAATATGACACTTAAATCCCTAAATTCCAACGAAATTTTCTAAACAGTCGTACTTAACCTCCCCCAACCAAAGCACGTGCTATCACTTAAGCCAATACGCGGTAACACGCTCAAATCAACTGGATACGGCAAACTATGCATTACGGGAAACTAGCAGTCAAGTAGTGTCACTTCTGCAGTACAAGTGTAACTGTCACATTATACTCTACCTAACATTGAAAATGTGTCAAATAACTACTTCTAGTTATAAGTCAAACAACAATTACTAAAGCCAAATAATCGAAATATCACTTTCCTAGGATCACAAAACCAATAGACCTAACATACCTCGAGCGAAGATGCTGCAAGAATTCAAGGTAATCGCATGCGCTATCAACTCCTATGACAAAGACGGCATTTAGAGATTCCCATGTCGTTACCTTCACATAAAAATCTGGTGTGATACACTCACACAACTTCCTTTTACAGTGATCTTATAATTAGTCAAAAATGTCATTTGTTATTTTTAAGCATTTGTCAAAAATGTTAAAAAATTACAAATTGTATAAAAACGGTACCAAATAGAGCGTTAGTTGAAGAGACACATTTTCTCTAAAATTTTAAGCTGAATTCAAAAATGTAATAATATATCAGGTATTCTATTTAAAATAGGAGTTGATAAACAAAATAGAAAAAAAAAACAAGAGAATTCCGCTTTAGAAGTATTCAACTGGAAAATCACCTAGCTCATATCAATACACATTAAAAATGTAATAAAAATGTAAAGCTTTAAAAAAATCGTTAAAGCCGTTTTTGAAAAAATCGAAAAAAACTGAAAAATCACAAGAGTAAACACCTACTTCCGGTTATGTGATTTTCTTCAAAAGCTCGCTGTCTCATCTACATACTACAAAAAACTATATAAAGTTTCAACGCCATACCTCTTTTCATTTTTGAGATATTCTGTTCATAGACAAACAGACAGAGAGACAGACACACACACCAATGAAAAAAAATATGTTTTTTGGGATCAGGGGACTCTAAAACGTGAAGATCTGTTGAAAACTCAATTTTTGAGGTGAATCCAATACTTCCTTTATCGTAAAAGGAAGTAAAAATGAAGTAGTTGAGGCTAAGGTGAGGTCTAGTAGTAGAGCTAACGCCAGCAACTAAGTGAAATAAGATATATGTTTACCTATATTAAGTTGACCGTAAATATGTTTTATATCCTCTTGACTTGTTAAAGGGTCATTACTGTCGTCGGAATTGACTCGGTAAATGAGTCTTTACATGCACCTGTAAAGTTTTACTGTCGTTTGAACTGACCGGTAAAAGAGTTTTTACAGGCCAGGTGCCTATAACATGCTGCCATCACGGCTTGACAGGCACCTTGTTTTCTAATAATCACATCCTTCATTAATCACTAATATTAATTTTTAGGATGTTGCCCAAGAGGAAATAAAACGTTGTATGCGGCTCGCTTGCAATTAGCCTTTATTGGGGCTCACCGGATTACAGGGCTCGCTCCTACGTCGCTCTCCCTGCAAATTATCTGGTTCGCCCATAAAGGCTTATTTACTAAGCTTGCCACGTAAATAACTATTAATTCAACAATTGAAGGATCCATGAGTAACACAAGATGGGGGCGATACCACTGGAGAGATAGTAAAAAGCAGTGAACCGTTCCCATATAAAGTAGAATAAAAATCTTTATATGGGAAACGTTTGGTGTTTTTACTACCCCTCCAGTTACTTCAACAAATCATATATTATAAAACCCACATTACATCGACACGTTAAGAATTTTTTTGCAGGTTCTGATAAATTTGGGAAAAATTTTAATAGTTTGGCAGTTTCCATCTCCAAGCTTAAACATTTTCTTTATTTTACCATAATAAGCTAACAAATATATAAGGCGTGAATTTAGTACACGCTAAACATTAACTTTACATCAAAACACCCAAATGCACGAATATTTACAACTTTATTCGATGTTATTCCTTTCTTTAAAATAGTGGATATCGCTAATAAACTGAAAGGCATATTATAGTTGATTGTTTACTGCCTGTAGTTTAAACGGCAGTTTTGTTTTCATTTGGCCTATAGAAAATAATACTAATATTGGACTTTTATTGGGTTTAAGAAACTATATAATGTAATGACGCCCCATGAACAGAATTGCCTGGAGGCTGGATCAGGATTTCGTTTCTTGCGCTGATACTGTCCTTAACGTTTTTGAGCACAAGTGTGAGACTGCACTCCTGTTTTAAGACAATGTAGTCAGGTCACTCAAAGAGACGACAATTATTGGTGGCTACCATGAAGCGCCGCCCCACGCTTCATAAGTTTAGCCTTGGAAGGGTAGCATCGATGTGAATGAATGAAACAGTAAACGTCGATTGTTTTTATTACAAAAATAAGCTTCTATTTATACATATATAATTGCTTAGGAACTACGATTTCAAAGTGTAAAGTATATTTACTATGACGATATAACATTTCATAACATATGTCAGCGTTAAGCGATTTTATTTCCGCTTATATCTGCAAGTATGTTAAACTGAACTCTGATTAGTAGGTAGTTCATTTACGCAAGTTGCTTACTTGCAGTTGCCGCATTGAAACTTCGTGCATATGAAATCAGAATTGCATTTTAAACCTACGAACTGGATTTCGTAAATTTGTGGAACTGAAATGTAGGGCTGTTTAATTCGAGATTAAACACCCCATCTAATAAAAGGCAATAGTAAATAAAAATATAATTAATCAGGGCTAATCACCACAATTTATAAATTAAATGCTTTTAAGATTTGATTTTTATGTCAAACTCAGGGCCAATTAAAATAATGTTATAATTATTTGATTAATAAATAGTTTATTGCTCTCTGGATTTTACTTATTTACAATCAAGTAGGGCTTAGCTCCGGTATAACATGAAATAAACTCTTGTCTCAGAGCAAGTTCAACAACTTGTATTATAAAGGCTTTGCTGTATGTTAAAATTAACCAGTATGGCAGATGCGTGACTTTGTATTTGACAGGTCTCTAACCTTTAGTATACACAAAATGATTTGTTCCGCAAATCCAGCGTAAATTGAATTACAAAAAAAACACCGAAAAAAAGAAAGAGCACATCAGATAAATGCTGCTAAATATGTGATGTAGCTTCCGGCTAACCTGTTTTGTTTCAGATGACGCAAACAGACGCTCTGGTGTTCAATTGTTTTATTTTCCGTAAAACTGCGAAATCGGTTCCAAACCGCAAATCCAAGGGACGCTACCTCGATTATTTGAATCTGGACGGATCTGGACCGCTGGAATCACGTTCTACCGCTCGGGAAATGTCCAAACTTGAGATACCCCAAATTCTACAGGGGTGCTCCACCTAATTGCTCTAAAATTTACCTTTTCGAGGTGGTGCTCCGAAGCAACTGGCACGGTAATTAAAAGCTTAGTACCGGCTTCATCCTCTCTATTTCTTCACCCAGGCACTCCTGACGCATAACTCCAACTGTAGCACAAAAGGTTCTGGCTGCAATTTCAAATTTTAGTTATGACTGAAACTCTGAACGTATCCCTTCTGAAATCTACTTATCTCATGCCAACCTTTCTTACTCAAATCATGATTGCTACTGCTCCTATCAAGTGCATTCCTTAATGTAAAATTGCTGACTTTCTTGCAATAAATAAAATAGTTAATTCTGTGCTCATTTTTGAATTTATTCATTCTTGTGTTAACTGGGCAATCAGAATTGCTGTGGGCAGTATGCCATTACAATACAAGTAAAAAAATATCATTGGTATGAGTAATTATATCAAAAACCCAAAAGGCCGAAGTTCAGATTGGTATTCAAAAACTAATACCATCTGCTCTACCACTGAACCCGTTGTGAACAAATATGATTAATAGTAAGGAGTACGGTTATAGCCAATAGCAAATGCAAAATTATTATTCCAATTTAGTAAAATACTACTGGAGCTGCTTATCCAAGATGTTGTGGAGATGGCTTTTGAAGCAAGGATTTAAGCTTATTAGGCAAAGAATAGTAAATATTAGCAATATTGTAGGAAAAAACTAGTTTTATAATAAGGGGGTGTTATTAGATCTTTTCTACGAATATTATGATTATGAACATCAGTTCTAAATCTAATTTTGTTGTATAAATATGGTGGTGACTATGTACTAATTAGTTTAGGAAATAAACATGCAGAATACAGATATCGAGGATTATTTATGTTCAGCCATTTAACTTCCTTTAATTTATGAGAAATATGTTCGCATTTACGTATACCAAAACATCAGTCCAAAACAGCAGTTTTGTATACTTTCTCTTCTCTTATTATCAACAGCATCTAAACATGGTCCATAAACAGAATCGCAATAATTAAGTTGCGACAACACTAGCGATTCACAAAGCATAATTTTAACATTGCGGTTTAAACTATATCTATTATTAAAAATTAATTTGAGTTTGACGTAAGATTGTTGTAATGCTGTAGATGCATGCTTCTTGAATCTAAAATCAGTATCAAGTATAATATCAACGTTTCTTGGGTGATCAGAAAGGTATCTTTAATTTTAATGGCAAAATTCTGTCATACAATGTTTTTTAGTGTAGGTCTACCATACAGCAGAATTGACCTTTTATTAGCATTGAGTTGTAAAAAGTGTTTTTCTAATAGCTCAACAAGACATTTAATATTATCATTGACACTAACATTTGCAGCAGCCACACTGTCAGCAAAAAATTCCTATAATAATTGAGAATCATCGGCATAAAGATGATATTCACAATGTTTTACAGATGTTTAAAGTAAAATGTGTATATTATAAACAATAACGGACTCAAGCACTGAACCCTGTGATACACCTTTAGTAATGGACAAAGAGTTGGATTTAGATTCCTTAAGTATAACGGTCTGAGAGCGATTAGTTAAATAATTTTCAATAATTTTAATGACGTCCGACCCTAAACCAATAAATTTAAATATAGCCAGCAGTAAATTATGCGATATTGTGTCAAAGGCCTTTGAATAATCGATCACAACAAGAAGTAATACATTATTGTTGGCAATAGCAGAACATATATTATCTGTAATGTTTAGTAGAGTCGTGGTGCAACTGTAACCCGGTCTAAAACCTGATTGTATAACCGGCAGAACATCATGCTCAACCAAATGTTGACGAATTTGATATGTCATAATTTTTTCCAGGACCTTTGACAGTGTAGACAGTACACTAATAGGACGCAAATCCTTGAATTCCTTGAATTGCTTGATTTTAGGTAACGGAATAACATCAGCAGTGTATTCCAACACCATAATATTATCGCACTGCAGAAACCACCGAACTATTGCTGAATTTTGTCCAGTTCTTCTTGCTATGTGATAATGCTGATTTTCCCATAATTGTTTATAAAGACCCTTCCATCTGACGATCACACATTTTTTGAAGTATCTCTACTAATGGCGTTATTGGTAACAGCGGCCCTTATCTTCGTAAGATCTTCTCTTAAAGTTATTCCGTATCGTTTCAAAACTTTTTTGTTCTTAAAAACAATTTGCCGTTTCTTGTAGCTGAGAAATTTCACAATAATAGCTATGGTTTTGTTTCCATTACCACTTCATGCAGCACCACCGATCCTATGCGTACGTTCCAAGTCGTCCTTGCTGATTGGCACGTGCATTTTATTTTGAAATAAATTAACTATGATATCGTCAGTGTTTCCGCCCCTTTTTTCGTAAATGTCAAACACCTGTAAACAATTTCTTTGGCTATACTTCTCCTAATCATCTAGGCTTTTGGTAGTCTTCTTGACGATATTATTCAACTCTTGTATCTCAAGCTTCAATTAGAATGCAAACAAACTAAAATAGTTATTCCACTATCGACGAAAGTAATCATAACACAGTCGTCTAAAGTGCAAAGACTATCTCCTAAAAACAGCTTTTGTGATTTACGTTTACTCTCAGTGGCATACTTAACACAATTGTCAACGTTGATTTAAACAGGTTCAGACTTTGTGCAAAAAGAAGAAGAAGAATAAGGGCAGGTCGTAATTTCTATTTAATTGGAGAAGGCTATTTATTATTAAATTAGAAATATCCAAAACGTAGCAGTTAACTGCTTAACTCTTCCAGTTTTGTTTTTACTTCATAAATAATTCCGAAACGTTTATGGAGCACGCGTTTGTTTATTGACAAATAAGAAATTGGGTTATCGATCTCTGACATTTACAGTTATTTATTCATTTTAAAGCTCTGTGCAATATAAAAGTCATATCTAAGAACTAGCCCCTTCAGTTACGCACGGAAGTGTCGATCCAATTTTTGATAATTTGGTAATAAAACATATTTTGGAAACATATAATATAATAAATATTACATCAAAAGGGAATTTAATATATTAAATTGTTATTATAATTGTCTCTTTTTATGTTAATTAATTTACCTGTTTAAGACTACGTTGAATTAAGTTAATTTTTGTCAACTACAGGTCTTGACAAAACTTTGATTTAAGGGCAGTACCTTCACCTACAATTTAAAGAAATAATAATATTGCTATGCCAACTTGTTTCAACTAATTTATTGAATTAAAAATCAATATTTTTGTTGAAGAAAGGCAATGTTTTGTATCTAGATGTGAAGCCTGCAAATTATTTTCTATAAAGAAAATAAATTTCCGGGTCGGTATAATTCATGAATGTGCAGTTTATTAATACCAATATATAATAGTGGATTTATATTGCGCTAAACTATGATAATAACGAACGCAAATTATTTATTCAGTAAACAAAAATGCAGCTTTTTAAATTCTTTGATTTTTATAGAGAAGTTATTAGTGCAGGATGTGGAAAAATATTGAGTGGATTTATTGGTTTTCTTTGTAATGAGATTCCGTAGATCTATAATAATTAGTGTTGATTTTGCTTTAAAATTACAATCGATAATAACTTGAAATGTAAAATATTGAACACAATTCCATAATGCTATATTTCCAGTAAAACTCCTGGAGACACTAGAAGATGTATTTAAGTAACTCAGTTGCGAAAACAAGATACTAATTACCGCAGGGAAAGACTGAACATCATCGTAACAACGAATAGCAAAGACCAACTTGCTATTAATATACGAAACATTCAAACAAGCAAGACATATTGTAACGATAGCTTCGAGGCATATTTTTTACATACAAATAATTTTAATTATTTCAAACTTGCATGTCGCATCTTGGGATAGTTTAGCCCGATATTTTATTTCAAGATTCGGGTGGGAGTCACGCGGTCACTATGTGAACCTACAGCCTGGCTACACGAAACGCGTCCCCCAAAAGCGTATAAGAGCACGAGCTCTGGTCAGAATGGAGAACTCTTCAGGTCCGCCTGATCTAACCAATAACCTCTCTTAAGTCCGAGTAACCTACTCCGGATTAAGTGCAACGAATCGGTTCAAGCAACGTGCATAATTAATAGATCCTAAAACCCTGATAGAATTTCGGCGCTGATCTACGACAAATTTAATCTCTGTCCTTAAAACAGCATGCCCTTACCTGGGGCTTTGGCGTCAGTTCAGGTGACTAGCGTTTTCACCCAGTTTTCGAGGGGACACCAACGCTAATTCAGTTGATGTGTCTATATCCCAATCACACTCTATACTATAACTCAAAACCCTCACGAAAACCTGGAAGTCTTTGGCGTTGAAAGATACCTTTCGTCAGACGAACAAATAAAAGTTGTCCGATTCAAAATTCTAGCGGCATAATCTGCACAGAGGTGGACTCACCTTCTAAAACTCACGAATTCTGAACTACACCTATCACACAATAACGCTCAATTAGCTTCAATAAAGTACAAGATTCGATATCAGTAAAGTTTGTTTGTTCGCATGAATAAAACAGTATACATCTTTGAAACCTTCGAAAAGGGCAGAATCTCGTCCCGTTATCTATGCACCACTAGCTGAACTACACGAGTAGCAAGTACAGTGTGGGTTGCAGCAGGTCCTGGGCGTTCAATTGACCCAGGAATATTATAAAATAACATTTGTACATATAGGTATATTATATAATTCGTTATAAATTATTTAACATTATTTTATTGTATTACATTAACATTCATAGATGTTTATTTTCGACTACTCACTTTCTTTGGAAATGTTTACAGACCCTGGCCCACGCACAAAGCTATCCGAGGTACAAATACAACTGGGGGCGAAAGAATTTTGCTACAAACGTACTTAGCTTTCGACCCACATTTTTGTGCTCATAGGGCCATCATTATTTTTTCACTAAACATATTTTTTGTATAATTGGTTGCATAATAAATTATAAATTTTGTTATATTTACCCAACTATAGCACCCAAGAGAATAAACTGAATTTTCTTTAAGAAAATGTAGCCTTCATACTTTCGAGTGCTGGAAAGAGTAAAGTTTGAGTATGTAATCCACTTTCTACGTAAAATTTAATTTTTTACTAAACTAAACACTTATACGATATAATAATTTCACTACGTTTATTTGCTGTAAACTGTTTGAAACGGTAAGAATCCGCAGCATGCCACCATATACCGATAACGAAATTATTGAAGTTATAGTGCGTTTAGCAGGTGGTTATTTGTTCAAAATTGCATCTAAAATGGTCTACAGCAAAGCACAATCGCACTAATTAACTGGTTTATTCAAACACCGGTTAATTGTGTGCAATAATCGCCAACCAACATCGAACTGCACATTTCAGGCAACTCAAACGCGACCAAAACAGCACCTCCTATAATCGAGGTCGCAAGGTCGTAACGACAGAGCTAACTGGCCTAGTTTATAGGTAGTGTTGGCTTATACTCTATACTCTTTTTTATCAATATTGTCTCTACTCCCTTTCAAGTATTAACAATACAAGTAAAAGCTGTGTAGATAAATGATTCGTTTCCTTATTTTACTCATCACCAAAACAATGTGTAGTCCAAAATAATTTTTATTTATATACAGATGCGTACCCATAGGTAATAGATGCTGTATTTAGGGGAAAACAGTACAAAGGTTAAAGAATAAGGGTTTTAGGCTGATAGCAAACTGTACGCAGCAGTACGAGAGAGGGTTAAATCCAGGTACTGCTAGAAAACAGCTGAAAAATGAAGACGAAAAATATACTGCTCCAAACAATTATAGAATATTTTATAACAATAGAAAATAATGGTAAACATTACTTCGACTGCATGTTTTTTAAAATAGTATCTGTGAAAATCCTTTAATTATATTGAGGATATGTATACTTTTAGTGATTAAACGGATAAATTTGAAAGAATTTATTGTTTATATCCTCTATAGGGCTCTACTGCGCCACAATGGTGAAAACGTTGAAAATGTGTTCAAGTTATTTATAATTGATTTTTTTTAAGTCAAGAGGCTTCCTGGGCAGAATTTTTTTCAAAATTTATTTGTTTGTGAATATTATCACATAAGGATATTACAAAAAGATTCCCCTAGAAAACATTCTAGTATTTTTTTTGCGGAGAGACTTGCGATTTACAATAATATATATAATTTAAAAACTTCGAAGAGGTGCTCAGTATAGTTCTTGCAGCGAAGCTTTAAAATTTCGACCTCGACCTACACCTGCCAACCTAATAATGTTAAAAATGTTACGTAACATCCTACGGAGCTTATGGTGCCTACCCTTATGCTGGATACGCCGGCGCCGGTTATGTTGGATACTATTAAATTCATGATGACGATTTGGCCAGTACTACAATTCCCAAACATTTTGGCATTGTAAATATTAAAATTATGCAGAAAATTAATAAATAGTTGTACACATTATGCTTTTGTTTTATTTTTAATTATTTATGATTTTTACTATTTATTTTTTGACATCGTTTCGAGCTATCTAAGTGGCAACAAGTGTGTATAAGTATTACAAATTACGTAACACTCAGGGTTAGATCTGAAAGTACTCAAGTGTTTTTCGAAGTGATATTAATGTGTGGGGTATCCCAAATACTCTTCTCCGTATTATTTGATCCAACCTGGTATATGAGTACTAAGAATCGCGATATTGCAGACTCGCTAAATGAACAATTTTTATCTGGTTTAAATTTAACTACTAGCACCAATTGTATAGTAATTTTTTATCAATAAGTGTTTCCTTATTTTACGATTTGACACTGGAGGGAGATATTGACTGTTTAGTAACGTAGTGGGTATGTAACAAAAGCTTTGCATTTATTATACATCACGTCTCAAAAAGAATGGAACACAGATTGGTCTAAGATTACTTCAGTGTTAACAAACTGGTCAAAGGTAATATACCTTAGTACAAAGTTTCCTCAGAAAGAAGTTATAGGGCGTTGAATTTAATTTTTTTTTAAATTTCCTCAAATATTAAGTTATTGATGTCAAATTTGGTACACTGACAAAAAAAGTTTCGTAAATTAGACTTGACTACAAGCGGCATATTACCTATCTTTAAGGTACTTTTTAGGTTATTATTTGAAGAGAATTCATTAAAAAGCCTATACACGTTTTGGGTAGTAATAAAAACGTGCATTTATTTATTTATTTATTTATTTATTTATTTCGCACTCAGCCAACAGCCGTTAGGCCAATTATAGGCGTCGCTGTGCATTTATGGGGACTTCCAACCCCACTAACGACTATCATTATGTTGTTATGAGAGCCGGGACCAACTATTTCCGTGACAGCCGATCAGGAACTCCCATCCAACTTCTGACCAGAAAGAGCGTTGCTTAACTCTACTGATCGAACGTGGATGCTTGTTCAAGCTACACCACCCGGGACCTATACCATTTATCAAGTAGCTATGATCACATAAACAATGGGTAGTGATCGTTATTTAGTAAACATCAATGATAAATCAATTTGTGACGTTGCTGACATAGACAGTTTTTATTTTACGTTTATGAAAATTCTGAAACATAACAAATCCTCTCATGCGGAAATGAACTAAGACGCATCACCTAGTTCGCTGTTATGGTGAGGAGACAAACAAGGAGATAAAACAAGTTATTAAACAGATCTTACGTACACACTTATTTTTATTCAGTGCTTCGTACACAAGATTCTAACCTTCTACATTAAAGGATTCTTCTTCTTCTTCGTTCCGTTAGCTCCACTTGGGAGCATAGGGCGTCCAATAGACGTTTCAGTTATAATGTGTACATAATACAGAGTTGTCAGCCTTGCACTATCTGTTCCTCCTCTCAATGTTCAGTAATATATTTTCTTGTGTAGTTGAGTTATTCTTCCTGGGTACATATCACCTCTACCAGCTGCTCCCAATCACCTCTATTGCCGGCTGTTGCTTTCGCTTCATTCCATGTAATGTTTACTGCGGTGTATTCTTTAATTAGATTTATGATAAAACGCCGGTCTGCCTTTCTTTCGTTTGCCTTTGATGGTATATTCCAAAGCCTGCCGTATGATGTCCGTAATAGGCTTACGCAACGTCTGCCCCAGCCAATTCCATCTTCTGCTTCTTAAAACTTTTTCTACTGATTCTTGGCCATATTCCCATAGCTCTGGGTTAGTTATTTGTTTGAACTGGTATACCCTCATATACGTCGTAGGGATTTATTTGTAAAGATCTGTATTTCTTTGTTGTTTACTAAGAGCCCACGTATAAGCTCCATATAAGAGTACACTCTTGACGTTTGTGTTAAAGATTCGAAGTTTGACTTTCTTTGATAGCTGATTTGATGACCGTATTTTGTGTAATGAATTGTATGCAAATCTTGCTCTGTTGATTCTCCTTTGGATCTCATTTTGGCATCTACCTTACTTAATTTTGACCTTATCTGTTAAATATGTCGGTGCATCCTTCTTCAATAATAAAGTTTTAATGGTAACTATTGGAAATCATGTTGCTGTTAATGATATTAAGGTGATTAAAACTCAATTAATGAATACTTAGAGTGCGCCTATAGTTCTAATTATATTTGGTGAAAGTGTTCATTTGATAAAATCATGAATTCGCTTGGTCTCAGCTTACCGTTTGATGCAAAATGTTTCTTTCCAGACTTTTGTATTCTGGAACAACAATAATAAAATCAAAGATTACAGAATAAATATATATATATTTATTCTGTAATCTTTGATAAAATGCTGCAAAGCTAAGAGCAAGATCAAATTGGTGTACGACAATTTCCAATTGATAGTTGGCATTTTTATTCTTCTGTTTCTTCTTCTCCTTCTGAGTGCTGAGTGCTTGTTAATTGAAAATTAGTTCTATTTTAGTATTTCCCATTGGTTTTTCTTTTTAGTCGTGAGCCTTGCAACCTATTTGTTTCAGTTCTCTACGGTTAACGGTATAGATAAAATTGCAACCGTAAAGGGTATTTGGATGCAGTTTTGCTATCTTGAAATGAGGCAACAGGCAATGGTGTAGCTGCGTTGTGGTATTCCAGATTTAACAACTTTGAAGCGCACAAAGCAAGAAGTTATAGCGGTCGGTGTTTAGAGATTATAAAATGCTTGAAACAAGAAAGAAAAGGTTGAACTACGATTTCTACTTGTAGGCAGCTTCGAAGGCTCTAAATGCACAGAGAAACATACTGTAATACCAATGGGTCGATGGAATCATTATCCAAAACCAATACATTGGAGAAAACAATTTACTAAAAGGAGTGCAGATTTTAGCAGCAAGGTCATTTATGATTTATCGTATGTACCCGTTAACTAGCAGTTTTAATGGTAAGAGCTACACTCAGAGAGATTATATCTTTAAGACACTTAACTCTGTACCAAAATATTAAAATAAAGCTACCTAGTTTTTAATGTAGCTAGAATTACTGAATTTTAGTTCGGACGTTTTTACTATAAAAATAACACTTTCTTGGAGATTCTAATCTTATACAATAATATTAACATAAAGCTATAAATAAGTCAGTTAAGATCATCCAGCAAAAACTTAGATTATTCTAATCACGATTGCCAGAGCTGATTCCCGCAGACAAATCTTGAACTTGCCGTGGCCTTGACCATGGAAACGCCCGAACTTTCATTTTGGCACGCCAACATAAATCTGGTTTAATGAGTCTAAAAGCAAAGAAATACTTGTTCTCACAACCTGTGACGTTTTCACATTTTTGTTACTTAATGGATGGCCCAGACTTGATGTAATACAAGTCATAGATTCCAAGTTTTTCCTAGCAAAATAATCTTGCCTGTCTTTATGAAATATGACGACTTTATATGTAGTTTCGTTGAAAGAGAAATAAAACGTCAAAGTGAATTCTGAATAGTTACAGACTTGATAAACTAACAATAATGCTATGCTAACTTTTTACATGAAAGAAATTTAATAAAAGCAACTGAGTATTGACTCTTTTTTACAGCTGTTTTGAAAAAAAATCTATATTAAACTGCCATAAAAATGAGTTTGTTTTAATATCTGTACTCGTACGTTCAAATTATGAATCACAGCGTTTTCAATAATGTAGAAATGTTGCAATTACTAATTCCGTTTAACAGATCACTATGTATAGTCGTTTTGAAACGTTCACCTATAACTTATTTCAATTGGAGCAATTCATTTCTGTTGTGCAGTTCCCAACGAAATCAATTAATTGCATTATTCAGAAATAATAATAATGTAGATTGCGACAGAAAATCTAATTCCGACACTTCTGCGTAGAACTCTGGTTTCCTCTACTCTTTATTAAGATTTATTCTAATCACCTAGAAGTGACACACCTCCAGCATTGTATTTTTTAAAATAGACAGGAATGCAAATTGCCACTGTCTGTGGACTATATAAACCCGTTGTCTCTAAAATTTAGTATAGTTTTGTATCCGCAGACATACAAACCAATCTTTCAAAATGTTCAAGCTGGTGAGTACTACTTTAGCTTCAAATGTATGTTAAATGTTGTTACTAACAATTGTTAATTACTTTTGTAGTTGATCCTCGTCGTCGCCCTCTTCGCCCTGGCTTTGGCCGCCCCCGAACCCAAGCCCCAATTCTACACTGGTGCCTACCCCTACAGCTATGGTGCTTATCCCTATTCTGCCGGATACTACGGTGGATACCTTGGATACTATTGACAACCGCTTGGACTTAGTTTTGAAATGAATTTGGCTTTTACTATATAAATTAGATCTGTTAATAAATATTTAAATTAAAACCTACTCTGTTATATTATTTGCTTGTTTGGTGGGCTCAAGACAATTCCAAAGCCTTCTTGGGTATGATCTTATGGCTTTCAAAACCTTCGCTTTTCAGAAATCACAAGTCCCTTGAGATATAATATCAAGTGCTTTTCAGAATGCCAAACCTTCAGTAATTTTAAGCCTTACTTCGTTGGTGAGATGGTGGCTTAGAGTAAAACATTAATAGGATGAGCTTCGTCTAGCTCATATTGGGGTGAGTAACAAAGCAGCTACATGCTTAGATGTGATAGAAAAGTTTAGACCGCCAAGATCCTAATAAAAAACCTAAAACATCATTGAAGGCTGACGCTACTGGTTCCAAAATAGCAAGCATCATCCAACCGATAACCTAAACCAAAGTAACTTACCGTCGAAGATATTCTCGACAGTTTTAATGTTAAGAACACAAAGAAAGTTAGAAATAGGTTCTAATAAGAAAATAAACAATGTACATTGTGTAAGTTCAAATATCAAAGCTTTAATGAAAATAAATAACTAAGCGCGAATAGAAAATTGTCATACAAACTGCACCAGTCAGGAAAAATAATTATTTTCAAGTGGATACTATGACACCTTGGTATCCGAGGCAACGAAAACGTAGACCAATTAGCAAGAGATGCAATATCCAAACAGTACAAGACGATAATACTTCGGCGTACGACATTAAAATCCAGAAAAAGTTGATTCTCGGAAAATGGAACCAGCAGTGGTTCAATACATTAGAAAACAAACTAAAGGAAAGAAACATGACGCGACAAAATGAAAACTACTAGTAGAGTTGACCAGACAAGGAGTAGTAAAATAAGCAGCATAACAATATGTCACAATAAGATCACTCACAAAGAACTAATGAAACAAGTGCCCAAAACTTGCAACGAACAACTAAGGGTAAAATATTGAGATAGTTGCAGATCAAGTCTAACGATTTGTTGGTAAAAGTTAATTTCTAGACAGAAAAGTATTTATAGATAAACAACTATCTAATAAAAAAAATACAAGATTGAATTTAAGCAGAAACTAACAGAGCAACTCTTCAAAATGTTATTGATAAATTAGATATAAAATTCAGATGTCGTATTCAGAAATAAGGTTCTAAAATATAAATTAAAATGATCATCTTTGGAGTTATATAAAAAGTTGTTGATGTTAACAGAAAGCAATTTATAATTAAAAAGAAAATAATTATTATTTCAAACTATAAGTAATATGAAAGTCAATATTTGAATAAGTTACGTATAAAATTATCAGATCAAAAACATACTGTATATAATTAGAATAATCCAGGGTGTTAGTTTTAAAAATTTTGTACAAATAATGATTACTACAGTAAATTGTAAGGAAGAAAATTAACAACTGATTTTTGAATTCTAAAATGTACATCTAATCCATTTGTATCGATAAAATTAATGAATAAATCCCTTTTATAATAAGTAATTTATTCATGGAATGATATACAAGGGTATAAAGGACTAAATTAAAAGAAAATAAGATGAATATATAAGAATTTTAAAATAAAAACAAAGTATAACAGGCAGCAGACCATCCAATTAATTAAAGAAGAATTAAGAATATTGGATTTGGTGAGGTGAATTCGTTTGACCTGAGTGATTGGAGGACCTGCAGTTCAAGTTGATGTCGAAGTGGATACATCTGTAACTGATTTTAATTGGGTATGCTGTGATAAAGTTATTATTGAATTAAATAAATCTGGACCTGTGATTGCTGTTTGGATTCCGTACGAGTTGCTGTAAAGGAGGATACATTTATAACTGGGTTTGAATTGGGTACGCAGTGATAAAGTTATTATCGAGTTGGAATTATTGTTGGATGAGCTTTAAAAGATTTATCAACTAGGAGCTGATTAGTTTTGGATTGCTGTGTGAGTCTTCAATAGCGTTTTATCCATTGAGACACTGTGGGTTCCGGTTAAAGCAGGAATTTAGGTTGGGGTTACAAACGCAAGTGGCCGAAGAAGCTGGTTGTATTTGTACGACTCGACTGGGAAGATTGGATCAATTGAATTAAGTGAAGATGATTAGGTATAAATATGTTAAATAAACACTAATCAATTTCAACAGTGGATGCATAAGTTATGTACATAAATACTTACGTTTATTAAAGTATTTAAACTAAGATGTATGGAATAGATATGAATTCAGCTTATACAGGGTCCGGCAGGGAAGTATGACGATTTTCAAAAATCAATAAATCATTTTGTATTAAACAAAATTTTATTTTAATTTTTTTCAAAGATGAATTACATTATGCCATTTTGTTATTGCATAAAAAACATTAAGAAATTTGACTTAAGAGCGAAAAATAACGTTATCTAAGTGGTGGCCGTCCTTTTGCAAGCACTGCCGTAGATGAGTTGAAAAGTTTTCAGGAGTCGTGACTGTTCGAGCTCCTCCACGAGCTGTTCCAGGTTTCAACAATCCAGTTGTGCAAACGTTGTTTACCCATTTCCTAATCATGTTTCGTGTAGGAACACGACCGTGACGTTCAACATTAAAATGAATTCGAAACCTGCGTTCTGTGGCAACCACGGAATGACCGGTTTCAATAAATGTGTAGTAAGCAAACACACGATCTCCTACTGTCCGCGGCAACCACAGAACAATACCTAATGGCAACTGAAATGGCATCTACCACCGAGTACATACCACCCGTTCCGAAAACATTAGTTCCCCCCACTGCTTTGCTATACTCATATGTATGTCATAGTGATAGTCTGACAGTGATAATTGAGAATTGTCAAAGTAACCTTTCACATAACCAAATATTTACAAATATTTTGAAAACCGACCTGATCTGAGAGAGATTGTTCTATTACCTGAGCTATTAAAAAGAAATAAATAATTTGATTAAATAGATTTGAATTAGGGCAAATATTTTATTTGAAATATTCTGAATTAAATAAACAAGAAAACAAAGCAGTACAGTAGCTATTACATAAATATTGCCGTGCAATGTAGTCAATACTATAACAATATATAATATGCGAATGCCGAAAATACAAAAATCATGGTAACAGGATCTGCGTGACATATTGACTAATACCATCGAGCAAATTAAAAACCTTATTTTTTTGCAATTTAATTTCACAATTATTATGAATAGTATCACATTGCAACAATGTAATATCATAATCTTTTGTAAGTTTTAAAAATCATTAACGACAATTTTTTTCCAACTCGAAGTGTACATTAAATTCAATTAAATGCATCCACATGTAAATAATTGACATATGAGCAATTATTACATAAAATATATCATGAACAAATAGCATTACTAAGTGTCATATGAAGCATAAACATATTTGGCTAAATACGAGCGGGAGGAATCGATTCGGTGAAGTAATTAAAAGGCCAACTAGCGTTCGAAATCAAACTAACAAGTAAAATGATTTGCGAATTTAATCTTACAGCTAAAATTCTCCGAAAAACCTAATTATATATTGGCTAGCACACATGCATAATGCGATTATAAGGCCATTGTTAGCTAATTTACAGCTCCACGTTGGGTGCCAATCAAATATGAGATAACACGGCCGTTATTAAATAATGTGCAGCCCCACGCTGGCGTGGGAGTAATATTTGCTGATAAAATATCCGAATAAATATAATTTTAATGCAATAATTTTTGTACGATATTAGGAAATACGTAGAGCACATAACTTTGACACTTTATATCAATATCAACACAAATTATAGCGTACGGATGTTTCCGTACTATAAAGGAAACTTAAGGTGGCCTTGCCAAGGTATGTCAGGTTATATCTTATTTAAAAACACAACAGATTCATCTAATAGTTAATCAAGCAAAATGAACATTTGTAATTTATAGCATCGATGATTATATTCGCATTGTCGTAGCCACAGACCCCATAGCGCAGTTTAGCTGCAGCGGCCAGGATGGCCGTTTGTGTTGATGTTGAGCTCTTTTGGCTTAGAAAACGATCTGTTGCAGGGCAACCTAATACTCACATTTACAGACAGTTGCAGTTAGGTTAACTGGGTAGCTGTCTGTTCGAACGCGAGCACGAGATAAAATTTTGCAGTTGCGGTTTAACCATACAACTGCTTCCTTTTGCTTATTATTCTTTAGGTGCCGTGCAGCTTCTATTTAATACATCAAATTGCGGAATTGAACATACAATAACCTAATATAGAAATATCCTCTTTCTCAGGTGGGTCACAAAATACAAACATTTCGATAACAGGCAATTATTGCAGAAACCACAACCGTTTTTGGCTTTAGCCTCCTAAAGTATATATGGAGACCACTGTTTTCTTATATCAATGATTTCTTTCTCGTAAAACACAAAAAGTAACGTAACTGAAGTAACCAATTGCGGACCAATAGCAATTTCGAAAAGGATATTTTATGTCACATGGCGGAAATTCGAAAACGTTGTTTTGCATATATCCTACACACAATTATAATTAACCCAAGCGGTTCATAATAATATTGAATACAGTCTATTTGCCTGCCCTATGCAAATTCCCACGAGATTTCCCATTAAATTACAAGACTTATTAGTCTGGCAGCTTGAAAACCTGTTTATTTGACAATTCTTGTCATAGAAACCTTATATAGGCATAAGCTAGCATTATAGTTGGCTTACGTATATTGCCAGGATCACATTTTAGTAGCCTTATATGCCAAATAATAATTATCAGTAATTTATAACAGAACCAACAAAAAAGATATTTACAAGAATGTCCAGTAAAGACAATAATTTAAATTTCAAATTTGTTATAAAATATGATGTTTTTACAATAGCTTTGTTCTTATTTAAAAGCAAATTAACTCAGAGTAGGCTTGGCATTTCATGCAACTAAAACAAACAACTGTAAACAAGAAAATTGGGGTAGCTTCTTCAAGAGAGTTGTGTTTGCTAAGCTCCCCCAAAATAAGTAATTTTAAGGTACTATTAACTACCCAAGTTGACTAGAAATTGTGTTTTAGTGAAAGAGCGTGTGCTGGGTGATTTGTGGAACTTTTCCTTTGAAATTCGAATTCCGCCAAGTAGACACGAGGGATGAATTTGGTCCAGTGCAAGCCAGAGTATTTCGAAGTGATTCTACAGAGCTCCACCAAGTTAATAAGTGCATGTACAAGTGCATAAGCCAGCACATTCCGTGTGGTGCAGCGGAGCCCTATAATAAGGGCCCCAGCTTCAGTGAAAGCGATGCAAAGGGTTATCGAAGTTGCAGCTTACATCCAGGTGGATTTGAGTACAGATTGCTGCTTTGCTAACAGCAAGCGGGCAACGACATCCTGTCCAGAGCATCGTAAAACATCTAGGTCGGGGCTAATAGCCCTGGAATCATCGCAGCAATCATCGAAAGGTCAGATTTGCTATCTAAAAAGTGTCGTTTTTGTTAATGTGCTCGTGCGCTCGGCTTGAGCGTCACTTCGGTTCGTGGCGTTACTAGACGTGTTTTGTTTTGTGACGCGGTGTACTTACATTCAATTATTATCGCATAGCAACAACATTTACTGCGTGAACATCGACGGTTTAAATAACATTTCAGGGCTTTTTATGTATTGTCAGGACCAGAAAACCGTCTTGAAATTAATGTCATTCCCATCAGTTAGAAATATTACGCTTGTAATATCCTATCAGTTAAATAAAGTTAAATCTTTGGGCTACCCGAAACCAATGGGGAAGATGTAGAACGAAAAGTGATTGCGTTATGTAAGGATAAACTGGGTGTAGAAGTTAAGGAAAGCTATGTCGACAGATGCCATAGAATTGGCCCCAAAAAAGATGGGATAAACCGCGCAGTTATTCTCAAATTCACGTCGTACCGCTACAAATACATGGTATTTTCCAACAAGAGAAAGCTCAAAGGGCAAAAAATCGTTATTAGAGAAGACCTTACTAGAACAAGGCAGTTACTTTTCACGGCATGTAAGGAAACGTATGATGTAAAAAGTATCTGGACATCGGATGGAACAATTTATGTTTCGGTAAATGGGCGCAAATTTCAAATTAAATCCTACGATGACCTGCAGAAGATAAGTAATCAAACCGAGGCCATTACATCTAAAATTTCAACGCCGAGGGTTCGTCTGGTGCGCTAGATAAGTGAACGTCCTTACTTTGTTACCTGAAAGGTTAAAACTATATTTTGTTTACGTTTGCATTTTTGTATATAAATAAATACTTAATCGAGTTAGGTTTTAATTTAATTTCTAAATTACAGTTTTTTTATATATATATATATACTTATTAATAGTTTTCTGTTGAGATATGAAGGTTAAAAAGTTTAAAATTTCTCATATCAATGCTTGCTCAGTAGTACCTAATTTAAATGATTTGATGGAATATATAAATAATAATAACCCAGATATATTGGCAGTCAGTGAAACTTGGCTTACTCCAAACATTAGTGATAATCTTGTGCAGATACCTCAATATAACTTATTACGTAAAGATAGAAATCACAAAAGAGGTGGTGGTGTTGCATTGTATGTAGCCAAAAATTTAAAGGCTATTGTTATTGAGACATCTGATGCCATAGAGCAGTTATGGGTTAAAATAAGTATTGGTAAATACTGTTTTGCGATTGGGGTTGTATACAGACCACCTAATACAGACTATAGTAACTTTATCAACGCATTTGATAATATCCTATCGTTGTTGGTACCTGAATTCGACGAAGTGCTTTGTACTGGTGATTTCAATGTAAATTTATATAACAGTAATGAAACAAAATGTGTGCAGTTAGAATCGGTCCTTGAGGGATATAACTTAAATCAAATAATAGATGCTCCAACGCGGGGTGCATCCCTTTTAGATCTAATTATAACTTCGGTTAAAAATCAAATAGTGGAAACAAGTACGACTGATCTAAATTTTTCAGATCATCTTTTAGTGTCCTGCAGCCTCTCACTAGAAAACCAGATTCCTGTGACCCATCTGAGAACTCACCGCTCTTTCAAGAATTTTGATATTACAGCTTTCACAAGGGATCTTGAATTAAGTTCAATGCATCAAATATTTTATATGAACGATATTAATGACAAGGTGAGTCATATTACTAATATCATCAACTTAACTGTTGATAAACATGCCCCTTTCGTAACTTCTAAATTTACTAAAAGGTATTCTCCCTGGTTGACAGAAAATATCAAAATATTGATCTCCCTCAGAGATAAGGCACTTACTAAGTTCAGAAAAAGTCGCACGGAGGAGAATTGGAACTATTATAAACAACTTCGTAACTATACTAATTTAGCTGTCAAAAATGAGAAAAGAGCATTTGTTCAGTATGAACTGAAAAATAAAAGAGGCAAAGAACTGTGGAAAAAACTAAATACATTTAACATACATGCTAAACCGAAAACCGAAATTCCAATGTCACTTAGAAATCCTGATGAAATAAACAATTTCTTTGTCAATTCTGTTCCGCAAACTAATAACGATAATTTAAAAGTTTTGGATTTTTATAGTAATAACAAATTCTGCGACAATAGTTTCAATTTTAAGCAAGTTGATGAGGTTGTGGTGTATAACGCTATCAAAGCGATCAAAACAAATGCTACTGGGGCAGATGGTTTAAACGTAAACATAATTAAACTCTGTTGCCCGCACGTAATACCGTTTTTTTGCCATATTATAAACTGTTGTTTATTAGAAGGAGTATTTCCTGAAATTTTGAAAAAGGCGATCGTAACACCGGTGCCAAAGGTTAAAGCACCTGAAGATTTTAAACACCTTCGCCCCATCAGCATCTTATCAACAGCTTCCAAGATTCTGGAAAGAGTGGTGAGTGATCAGATTAGGAATTATCTTGAAAATAATAATGTATTACCTGGCACACAGTCCGGTTTTCGACCGAGTCACAGCTGCTCCACGTCGTTGCTGGACATCGCTGATGATATTCTAAATAATACTGATCAGCATGAATTAACTTTGCTTGTGTGCCTGGACTACAGTAAAGCGTTTGACACGCTTAATCACACCACGCTTTTGTCTATCTTAAAATACATAGGCTTTGAGTCAGTGCCAATAAGACTTTTTCAAAGCTACCTTGGTAATAGAACTCAAATTGTTAAAGTTGCTGATGATATGTCAACAGCATTGCCGGTAGAAGCAGGTGTACCTCAAGGTTCCATATTAGGGCCATTGTTGTATACTATTTACACGTTAAATTTGAGTAAAGTTCTGAAATTTTGTAGATGTCATCAATACGCTGATGACACCCAAATTTATATATCTTTTAAGCCTAGTGAAGTACAGCTTGCCTGCCAACGTCTTAATGAAGACCTTGTAAATATTGTCAATCAGTCTTATGAACACTCACTAATTATCAATGCTTCTAAAACTACTGCAACTTTATATGGACCAAAGTACTTAAAACAATCAGTCCTACCTGACATTTCTATTGTGGTCGATGGTAGTCCAGTTGAACTAGTTGACACAATTAATAATCTTGGTCTTACAATTGACAATGAATTAAATTTTACACAACATGTATCAAAATTACTTAAATCTGCTTATGCAAGTTTAAAAGTTTTGTTCCCTCACAGGCATTTACTAGATACTGAAATTAAAGCTATGCTATGCGAATCACTTGTACTATCTCGTTTGAGTTTTTGTGATGTTGTATATGGACCTTGTTTAAGTGTAGTGGATAAAAATAGACTACAACGGGTGCAAAACTCCTGCCTTAGGTTCATATTCGGCATACGCAAATACATGAGAATTTCTCACAAACTTAATGATGTGAACTGGTTAAACATGCACAATAGGCGTTTACACCATTCTGCTAGCTTGTTTCATAAAATCATCAGTACAGGGTACCCAAAATATTTGTCTAGGAAAATTACTTATAGATCCGATGTTCACAATGTCAATGTTCGGTCTAGGGGTCTGTTGACAACTCCAAGGCACAATACTGAAAAATTTAAATCTGCTTTTAAATACCAAATATGCTTAATTTACAATAAAATTCCCAAAGAATATAGTGCCTTGAGCATCAAAACCTTTAAACAACGGTACAAACGATTTCTGTTCACCTTACAGTCGCAATAATAGTTTTTCCATAATTTTCCTTTTTTATAAGTAACTGATTAGCCTTCATATCTTATTATAGTAACAAACTTTTACATGTGTTGGACTACGTGGAAATCCTTGTGAAATTTATTTATGAACAACTAGGTTAAGTGGAAGAGCAGCATTTGTTGAACTTCGCCTAGCGATTTTCCCTAATACGGTACACTATGCATAAATTTTGTTAAATTTTGTTATCTTAGTTTATATATTAATATACTTAATAAGCTATTTTGTTTCTCTTGTTTTAATTTTCTATATTTTTAAATTTTACAATGTCTGTATGGGGAAAATAAAGACAATTTATTATTATTATTATTATTATCACAATGCAAGCAATCTTCCGTTTTCATAATATTCATCCTGTACAGATACTGTCTAAAATTACCATGTCCTGTGAGTATTTGTGTAAGGTAATACTCTACATTTCCATGCCTTCTTCTCAGCGAGGTATGAGTTTTTTAGTCCAGGCAGATGTTTTTTGATGACTATCCCACCGGGCTTGCCAGCGATGTAATGTTTCCTGCCGAAGTTGGGCCCTTGTAATATGTTCCGTCTCGCGGAACATAGCGCATCTTTCTTCAACCAGTTCAGGGGGATGGGGGCCAGAACATGTAGCGCCTCTATCGGGGCCGTCCTATAAGACGACGTTACTCCAACAAGCGTCCTATTTTGCGCTTTCTCTAGTATGGCGGCATACTTCTTCTTTCTTGATGATTTCTTCTCACGCCGGAGCAGCATATAAGATAATTGAGGAAACCACCAATACGAGTATTCTGTATTCCATATTTTGTACCAAAGGTGTTTTTCATTGTCCTTGAAATTGCTGTTGACGTTAGCTCCGTTTTTCTAGCTACCTGTATATATGTGGGACGGCATTGTTAGATTTCGGTTGAAGTGGACTCCTAGGTATTTAAGGGTTTTTACTATTCTTATGTTTGTATCTTCAATTTCAAGGCTCAGGTGTCTCAGCTTTCTTCTTCCTTCTAA
>CALNHX010007373.1:51970-75185 GCA_940337035.1 Agriotes lineatus
GTGGTGGGAATTAAACTTAGACTAATAGCGGGCTTAAACCATATAAACTTTACTGTCATAAATTTATTTATAATTAAGCCTCTGAGCCTTTGAGCACATGCATATGTTTCAAATATTAAGTTTTCTGAATTTAAATAACCCATTTGGTTTTGTACGTTAATCGCCTATACATATTTAAATTTGTATTCAACTAGTTAGTACACTGCTTATAAATTTCTCTTATAGGACTTTTAGACTATTTTACTAACAATCACGAAAAAAGAATAACGTGTTTTAATATGCTTTTCAAGATGTTAGCGTGTTTTCCGAGTGATAAAGTTTGTGACTTTTGAAATATTGCAAAGGGGTTATGAACTGCCCTTGTACTAAAATTCAGTTCTTAATGAACCATAACCCATTCAACCTTTTCACAGGCAGCTCGTTACACAACTTTCTCACAATTTGACTATAAATTTCACCCACCGGCACCGTTTAGGGCGAAATACGTCTATATTAACTATGGATATACACACTTAAGAAATTTACTGTTTCCTAATTTAGAAAACCCAATAAAAGCCTAAATGGGCTACGAAAATTCTCTTTATAGTGTCATTTAACGATCTTTCACCTGAACAGGAAACACTCGTAAACTAGAGATGATGTTTCCATCTACCGTCCTTGTAATAATATGCAGCAGTAATTCTGGAGGCGGAATTTATTACCAATGGCGGCAGCCATTTAAATTATATTTAATGTATTTTGATAACTCGTTATTGGGTTATTTATCATCTCCATTAAATATAAAAATGATTTCAGTTGCAACCAAATGAATTTAATAAATATACATTTTTAAGTGTACCCTGTAATAAACTGAATTTTTAAAAATGAAATGGCTTCGTAGTTTCAAATTATCAGTTTTTCTCCTTGTAAGATGAAAAACAGACCGTGATTTGCTACAAAAATGTAAATATATATGTATTTGGTAAATTGTTAACTAATCGACAGTGTTTCAAAAATTATAATATTTGGAAGTATCTGTAAGAGAAGCCGCGTAGCGCAGTTGGGTATGCGCTAGGCTTGTATTAAGCAAGTCCTCGGTTCGAATCCCGCGGGGCCCGGATTTTTTCCGCAGTCTTGGCGATTGGAATCGGGCTCGGTAAGACCATTTACAGTTGGACACCAAATTAACTGTAATCTTCTCAAAATTATTGGCCTAAGAGATAGAGTAACAAGGTCAACACATCACCATGACACACACCTTACACAATGGTTGCTGCGTAAGCACAAAAGGCGCGCTTCAACTTTGAAATCCGAATCCGGGGAAAGGTTAACATTGTACCGCTAGATGTAAGCGCATAAAGTACCAGCCTCTACACCGCAAGGTAAAATGAGGTTATCGATAATATAATACAATAAATACAATACAATAATTTCTGTAAATATTTGAAATCAGCTTGTTTCCTACAAAAGAATATGGTTGGTCGCTAAAGTGGATGATGAAAAAAGGCATAAAATGGATTTCTTGAAATTTTTGCAAATTGGTGATTCTTAAAGAAAGTAATTTATTTTCTATCGGTCAAATAATCAAAAACGAGCACCAAGACAAACACGTGTAAGGATGAACGACAATATATACTGTTATAATTAACTATGTTATAATGTTTTTTATATATTAAAATGGTTGTATGTTATAACAATAGTCATTATACTTTAGCTATTACATCTGACTTCTTACTACACTTTAATTTATTTTCAATCAATTCTTTTTTTAAATTTAATTTTTGTAATTACGGATTGTCTATATTATTAAATCGCTAACACCGACAGAAACTTTTTTTTACTCTTAACAACTGAAACACAGGTCGGATTCGCTCATAATATAGACTGCTTTTATTTCTGAAATGTGATTCTCTTATTTCATTCACAAATATCAAATAGTAAGTACTTCCCTCTTTAAAATTACCTGACTTCACTCTTTCTATCTTTTTCTTTCAGTTTTTTATCTAAATACCGTTATTCTGTCACCTGTTCATGGACCTCGATACTCTCCTTTACCAAGCCAAACGCATCCAGCAATCTCACAAAGATCTCCCAACGTCCAAACAAATCCTAGTACGAACTTCGCCAAAACACCTAGATTCACAAAGACTTCCTGGCCAAAACACGACAAGGCACCTACCAACTTTCTCCAGTAGTACTGTCAGTAGCGCCGGGCTCCATTGCTCAGTAGTAAGCATTCTGGCTACTGCAATAAGGGTCGAGAGTTCGATCCCCGATCTCGGCGAGGTTTTTAAAAATTAAAAATGCGGATGAAAACATCTACAGAATGCCGTCATTCGGAAGTGATGTAAGCCGTGGGTTTCATGTTACTACGGTACTACATGGTACTCTGCATGCCTAGACCTTGGCCACGGGGTTATCAAAAAGGGCCTATGAAGGCATACTTGCTAGACATGAGTCTTCCAAATACTACTACTACTACTGTCAGCAGCAACCGCCATCCACGTCTTCCTACCAAAATCCCAAGCCACCGACCTAGTATTACGAACCTCGACTAGATGCAAGTTACAAGATGCCACTTCAATGACAAGCTGGTCGAATTAGAACTCCATTAAATGAAAACCTCCTATCCACCCCATAAAACGCTCACTCTGCTAATAATCTCGATAAACCACTTCCAGTAAAACCATTCCCTGTTATCCAAGTCATATGATGTAATGTAATTTGGCAATAAACTCAGTTCAGCATCCCATTCCAGAAATTTGGTTTTGTAGTTTATAAGTGTATTACTTAGATATTCTTCATCCATATCGTCTTCACATCTTTTAATCTTCTAAAATTTACTTTTTATTTTCACCACGCCAATTTTAGTTAATTCACAATCCTTATATACCAAACAGCTTTTAGCTTTTATAAAGAGTTTATTTTCGTAATTTTAACCACTTACAAATGTATTACATGTTTTTGTACCAAATTATTTTACATACCGATAAATAAAAAATATCTCCTTAGTGATTTAATTTAGCATATATTTTATAGTCCAACACACTATAGAAACTTTATCATATTTGTCTAACACCCACTATGTTGAATGGTATTTCTCGAATAAGTATTTGCCATTAATCCTTCACTTCATTTCAGATAATAATTAAATTATGCCAGAATCTTACTGTTTCTTATATAGCTTCATTCAATTGAAATTGAAATTCTATTTCCTTTCTTTACCAAATACATTTTAATAATTTTTATATCCTTTTCATTCTTAAATTCATCTTTGTAATTTTAATACTGGATTCTTTTAACCTTATTAATCTGATATTAAACCCTTACACTAAAAACCATTGCAGTATCAAGACTTAAAGACTTCATAGAAGCATCATTGAAATCCAACAACACCAATCTTAGATTTATTTGTACATTGGGACATAATCTTCATCAGCCTTGCTAGGGCATCGATCTATTTTTTTATATATTTAGAGTAGGCATGGCGGTATATTATATATATTGCGATGGTTCTGTGCGTCAGTATCAATATTTGATGTCTTCTCCACATACAGGATGATTTATTTTCAAACTCTGAAAACGAAAGGTAGATTTAATTTCATGAAAAAATGCATATAACCATAGGTCCGGAAATCCGTCATAAAGCAGCTTGTATTTAATTAAAAGAGTACAGATAAAGCAAACTTGGTGTAATTTGGTATATCTACGCGGTTTTTCATCCTGAAGTAGATGACAGTGAAAAAAAGTTGGTATAAGATTCAAAAGGGGTAGTTTATCCCAGGGTGGAGGAATATTTTCTGTCATAACTTTTTACAGTCAAATTTATTCCATTCTGGTTAGATAATAGAAAAGATTAGACTTTTTCTACAGAAAAAAGATACTCTTGTTTGGAATCATTGTAGTAGTTTTCGAGAAAGCTGAACCCCAAGATTCAAATTCGCTACTAAAATTTGCCTAGAATTTGATACCACTTTTTTCTACATATAGACATTTTTAAAATTAAAAAACAAATATTTCTTACAAGTTGTCATGTAAGTGACGGTTACCAGCTTTTCTCATGTTAAACCATGGCTACTACGTTTTTTTTTAAATATAAACATTTTAAAATCTCTATAACTTCTGAACAAAGTGTAGGGCCTATGTTTATCTGCAATGTTTTTCATGAAATAAAATTTACTTTCCGTTGCACAATTTATAAAGAGGCTAGTAAATCACCCTATATAAACAGACTGTTGAGTACAGTTTCCGTTTTTATAATTGTTAGTTCAGGAAATGCGATTGCATACACGCTATATTATTTTGTTTAATCATTTAATACGGAAAACTAGCATTGGCAATCTTAGTTAAGAGTGGCAATCGATTTACACAGAAATCATCTTCATCAGAAAGTGATGACTTAACCACTTTCTGTTTTGTTCTTTTGGGTCATATAGGTGGGTAGCCTGATGAAGCAGGAAGATTTTGAAGAAGTAGCTGTACCACCTATAAAACAATCAAATGTAGAATACTTATGATAACTGAAACTGGTTATGACAAGTTGTCGAATAGAACGAAAAACAAGGCGATCATCAAAAGTCAGGGCATTTATATCAGGTAAAAGAAGCTAGATCCAAATCCGTCTGGAAAGCAATATTTAGAAGCAAACCTTCTTCTTTTTCTCTGCCGTGTTCTCATGTCTGAGAAGTCGCGATACCATGAGTACGTGCATTTGTTTATGGTGTTTCTCTATAAATACTGATCTTGAGCATCCCTGAGCGTAGAAGCACACCCGTTATACCTGAAAGTATTATAATATTTAGTGAAAATTTGAGAGGTTTTACTCAAAAACTGCTTGTTTTTGGCTAATAAGTGAGGTCAGATTTTACAACTTTCACTCACGAAATATACATTATCGGCAAACAGGAACAGAAATTCATATCAGTAAATAAATTTATCAAACCATAATAGAATGCATAATCCAACCTAGATAAGAAGATTATGTCATGTAATTTAATTAATGAAGCTTGCATACATAAAAAGAGTAATTTAAAATAGTACATACTACATAACCAGTATTACTTGTAAATAAAACAGTGAGTCAATTTGACATTTAATAAAAAAGAGGTAGGTTTTGATATGAATAAAACAATTTTTATAACAAATAATTATAATAAATAAAATTCATATGCAAATCCATGTCAATACATACACTTAGAAGGCGTGTATCTATAAAATTTGCATTATACATAAAATAAACGACAATAATAAAAACAAACGTCTAAAAGTATCACAAAGAAAATAGTAGCACAACGCATGGCTGGTAAAAGTTCTATGTCGAAACTATGTATTTATTTATCTATTGTACAGTACTTGTCCTTGCTGCATAGAGATCCGTGGTGCCGCTGAGTGCTCAACGTCTACATCTAAGGACTGTGTGATGTACTCTCTGACTTTCAGCTCCGCAGCCACATTCAGAGTAATTAAGCCTAGGGTGTCTTGATGCCAACTTGACATATTTGTCCTTTACCAGGGTGCTAAAGTAAATTAGAGTTAGAAGGGGCAACGATCTGTTTGTACCCTGTTATAGCAAAAATACATCAAATTTACATCAAGGCACCCTAGTTAAGCCCTATTTGTGAAAAGCGTCACTACATCTACCGTAATTGGTCCGAATTTTGTTTACTGTTCGTCCAAGTCTTACATGATAGTTCAAACTAATTTGGAGGGTATTTGGTATCTAATAGTTCTTACCACTCCTATGGGGCTTATATCTTCTATTTCCTCCAGCGAAATTGTTGAGTCTTCACGTTGTCGTTGTGGTTCAATATGGTTTAGAACTGTAGCCGATACGTGGATATTGTTTAATGTGTGCATGTATGATGAGCATTGTTTGATTTTGTGGTGTGCGATCGTTTTCACATGGGGACTGTTCATTCAAACAAGGAAAACGTACTCGATGGTGGAATACATCAATGGGAGCGCCGACGTTGGCAATGTCAATGCATATATATCCTAAGTGGCGCCGGTAAGTTTGACACAAAGTTAATTCTCCTCTTTAATTTAACAGCAATACTGGTTCCATGTGTGCTATATGAAAGTGCTCTGTAAGTTTTTGTAGTGTTTGGAGTTGACGCGAACACCTAAAATATTGGCTCAATATTTCCATATCTTCGGTTAGTCTCTCAAACAGAACATCCATGTCGTCAGACCTCGTGATGATGGCTAAGTCACCTGCATATGCAAACTGTTTGAATATCGGCTACATAAGCACTGAACAGAAAAGGGGCAAAAGCTGATCCCAGTAGAAGCTTTTTTATAAATACGACTTATCTCGTTGTCCATGTAGAGTTCAAATCGTGACGTACTCTTTGTATATATTATTAGCTTAAGTATCTTACAGATGACTCATCTTTGGCAAACTGCTTATCTCATCAAAGCCTTTCCACTTTTATGATTTGAAGACACGACTGATTCCATTTTAAGAAAAGGAAAGTGAGAGGGTAGGCTCTTTAATGCATTGATTTGTGTGTTCAACTAGTTGTTATTTAACTAATTTGGAGTAATATTTGTCTTTCATGTAGCTCGGAACGTACCTGTATTTTAATTCTCTATATGATTGGATGTTAATTTTGCTCTATTGTGAACATAAATGTGTTTGCTATCTCAAAGCTTTGCCAGTATGCTTGTTGCGGGATAAAAGCTAAATTGCGTATTATCCCCATGTTCAGCGCCGTAATTCTCGTTTCGACCGTTCTGTCGTTGCAGACACTCATATGCTGCATTTGTCGCTGCGTGTTAAATTTTGTTCCTTTTGCATTCCGATTTTGAAAGCGTTTTATCAGCTGTAATTCGCCCTATAGGATAAATCACATAGTCATTTCCACCCCCTCTTTCATTTTGGGGCCGTTCTAAAGTTCACGGAATTCTTATCTATTTTTCTTCTTCTTCATCTTTTATAGTAAGCAATTGCCTGTTTTTCTTCGCACATAATTATGGTGTGGACTCTATAGATGTTCCCATACTATCTACCCATCTCTTTTGTGGTCGTCCTGGATCTCTTTTCTCTAGTGGTCTCCAGTCTCTCGCTAGTTTTATTAATCTGTCATTGCTTGCTCTCTCGATATGTTCATTCCAGGGTCTTCGTCTTTGCTTTACAAGTTTTGTTATATCCATTATCTGACATTATTCTCTTACTTTCTGGTTCCTGATTCTGCCAAGTCGTCAAGTCTATTTTTCTTAACCATATATCACGCGAATGCTTTGCCGTGGTTTGGAATTTACTCACTTCTCGGCGCCACTTGCATTTTATCCTTGTCTTGGCGCTCGCTGCACCGGTGATGCACCGTTGAGAGCACTCGCTTCTCTTTTATGGAAGGATCCGTCCGCAGCGGTTTAAGTCAAGTCAGTTTGGTGTCTTCGAGCAGGTGCCGCGGATTTGGTGTTATACGTACCCTTAACCATTGTGCCAAATAGTATTGCTCTCAGCAGGAGTTTCTTAGGCCCCAAATCGTTAATCATTATTTTGTCCCCACTTTTTCGTAAGTTTCTTGTTTACATTTGTTTGTTAGTATGTTACTCAGTGATAGCGTACGTAGTGTAGCATTTTTATACCAGGTGCATACTATACTATTAACATTTGAAATTATTCTAAGCTGTTTGTATTGCTGGTTATTATAACTACTGTTCAACAGTCTATATGTTCTATTATAATCTGTGTGTTTTAGTTACTGCACTCATATTTATTACCTGGTCATTAGTTGAGTTCATTTTAGAATATGGTGGTTTTGACTATCCTTTTGAGTTTATGACTTCTCATTTCTATGTGGGCATATTCTATAAGAGACTCATTGACGTATTTTGATAATTTAATTGCATCTGGTCGATTTCCGAATTTTCCCATGCAGTCACCACAGTTTGGAATAATTAGTAAAATTTTGGTATCAATCGCTATGCCTTTCTACTGGAATGTTTAAAATCCAGACTTCCTACCGTTGCAATCCATTTTTGTCTTTTACTGATGTTGAAGTATTGTACTACATTATCATCCACTACAGAAGAAATGTATTCCTTAGCCCTCGAGGAATGTGCATTTTGGCTGTTTCAATAATTAGTTTTGCGAATCTATAGTAGTTATGAGCTTTTGAGAAATCGCTCTCATCTAACTCTCCCGAATTTTGGGCGTGGTACTATAGAAGGTCGTATTAATCTAATCTGAATTCCTATTTGGTCGAAAACAGGTCGATGTTGTGTGCGTAGTAAATAATTATGGACTTTGAGGGCGGTCTGACGACGAATTCCACTAGTATCTGTAAACACATAGCAACGGTTCAGGTTAGTTTTAGTATTCCATCTGGTGGATTTAAAAGTACCTCAAATTTCTTGATCAAACATCAGTTATATCTTGTTTGCTTCTACCCATTCAACAAGCTTTGTTGCGTTTTGTTCATTATTTTTATATTTCCACTGATTATAATGGCTGGTAATTTAATCGCACTCACATTTTGACCTCGAATATACTTTTCAAACATTGCACAGCCGTGTAAATCTACACTTTCAAACTAGTAACACAAAATTCCTTAAAGACGGTTTGATATTTTGCTTATTTTGCTATAGTATGAATTGAGCCGGCTGTTGAGATACCATTAACATCGCTCTCCTCCGAAGACTGGTCTATGAGGTAGAGTAATAAGACTACACACAGCTCATATATATATACACACTTAATTTCGAGATAGCACACTTGAGATATTAGTGGGTGTGAATTTGGTTCACCATTTAAGCAAAACTCCAAAGATCCGATATGGATTGGTCATGTATTTCCCTCTCAAGGTTGAATTATTAGTTATTACTGTAATAGTATTGCTGTATTGCTTTGAGATTGTTAACATACAATTTTAAGCCAGAAATAATAGTACGAACAGGGCTTTGAACACATTATATCTATCAAACTAACATTTACTGTTTTATAGATTTCTGAGTATCAGACACTTCTGATACTCAGAAATCAAGAGTAATTAATTTTCATCTGGCTTGTGCGATCTTTACATATCAAATGGAACTGCATTAATTTGCATGATGACGATCAAAAAACAATCCTCGAGTTACAAAATGAAAAACCCAAGTTAATAAAATTTAATGTCACTAGACTAATTGCGTTTGACAAACTCATTAAAAGTAATTTTCCCACTTTCGTCGCTATCAGATAAAGAGCAACTCAGTCCCCGTATTTATCAAAAATCCGTCGTGCTGCAAATAAATTTTGCGGCTTCATTACTAAGCACTTGATAATCTATTCCGAGCCGAGAAGATTAATTTGCCTTTATAACGAAGATTAAATGCACTTACAGGAAGTCATTAACTTCTTTGATATTCAGACCCAAATAATTGGTTTTCTAACCAACCCTTCTTATCGGAAAATTGGAGTTATTCTGTAAAATCTGTTTGCGAAAGCTGTTGGTGGCACAAAAATATTATTTAAACCTGTTAGAGCATCGCGGCGATGACAGATCGACATTTCAATTAGTTTGCACGGTTAGAAAAAAGAGTCAAATGTGAATCTGGCAAAAATAGACGTAAAATAAAGGTTGGAGGCAAGACAGGTCCTATTTTGAAAAGTAGGTTAACGGTTTTATTTGTGCTTATACGAAATCCCTTCAAAGGATCTTTCAGCAAAATCTCTTATATTTAGGAAATACATAACGTTTCTACAGGCAGTTTCGAAATGTTTCAAAGTTCTTTGATCAACACGTATCCAGAAAAGTGCTAAGCAACGGCACCGGATGTTTCCTACAAATGTTATGTATCCACTACTGCGTTTATCAAATAATTAGTACGCGAGCTTCGGTAGTTAACTGTTAATAATTTGATTCGAGAGATGATTCAAAAATATGTTTCCCTGGTGATTATGGTAAAATATTGTCTCTAATAATTCTATCAAGCAGATATAATCGACTTCTGCGTGAAATATTCAATATGTGGCAACAAAACTCTACTTCGTAGATATTTAGGGCAAATAACTCTGATATAAGGGTTAGTAACCATTTCCAGTGAGGATTCCCGCTTCCGTCGACGACTTCCTCTCAATTTTCAAATAAATTTTCATCTATGAGCGAGCGGAGAGCGTCCTGAGAGATAAAAACTGATATCTCCGTTGAAAATATCTTACTTGACCACAAAGTGTAGCTATCACATGACAATGAGTACTGTAAAATGTAGACTCCAAAGCCTTTGGGACCCTCGAGTCCCCATATCTCAAAGCAGCAGCTTTCACAATGTGACGTAGCCACCCCGGTCTCGTAAATAATGTAACAATTGATGTCTGCCATTCTTTCTTTTCTGTAATTCACAACCGGCCCTAGAATTTTCATTTAAGAGAGCGGTGAAGGCGTAAAATGCGAAATTTACTTACGTTCGTATCTGATCCAAAAAATTTGTTCCGCTCGAATTCGCTGCTGACGACAGCTGAAATTAAGGAGCTCAGGGTTTTACTAGATGCAAGATAAATCTTGTATCCGAAAACACAAAAAGCATAAGCACTTTTGTACTTTTTGTTGTTGCATACAGTTGGCTTCAACATAATTAATAACAAGTAATGACCTATTTCTGCATACGTTCCTCAATGGTATATTGTACAACTAATTATGAGTCATACTTTTTTAACAAACTTGCAGTTTGATTAACAAGGGCGAAGTAATCTACTGTAACTCAAAATTTGGTCGAAAAGGACTTCAGAATTTATAACTGTGACATTGACAATTTACAATTTCAACAAAATTACCTTCTTTACAATTTTTCATTAAAAAAAGTGACACTTTCTGGGCGATTTTTGTTAAAAAGGACGACTTTTATGACCAGTATGCAAACAAAATTGGCTCCATCTTTAAATCTTGAAAATCCACCTAAGCAGATAACACATTTCAAGTACATTTTATCGATTTATATCATGATAGTTGTTGCACCAAACTGAAAATGCTTAAAGAATAAATGTCTAATAGTCTAAACTGAGTATTATAAATTTAAAATATTGCAATTCTTATTTTAAGCTTTTGAACTATTGTCTGCTGATACAAAACCAACAATAAGCTAATAATATTTGAATTTCAGATGTAAGAAACGTTTCACTTCTTAAAAAGGTCATTAAATGTCATTTACTTCCAACCGATATATAAAATTAAATTTTTACAGGAAAATAGCTTTAAAAAACTATAGCTATTTGCTTTAAATAAATGTCCTTACTTATTACACTTTTATGTAAAATGAACTCTCTAGGTATCAACATTTTGCATATTGGTAATTTACAGTTAATTAAAATGGTACTCCATTTTCCATTAGGTTCTCGTTCCCGTAACTCGTTTTTAAACAACGGTCAGTGTAAATCGTACCCATGCAGTTTATAGGTATTTAAATTTTCTTTAAATTGATTATGCTACAGTCATAAAATACAATTATTACATTAGCAATTTTGCTATACAAAGCAATAATAAAAATCAAATTCATTACATCGGTGCAATGTAAGTGTCCAGTTAAATACCAAACCAATAAGTATATAGATTAATCCCGTGACCTTAGTAATACGGTAGAAATACTAAATCAAAACCCATTTGATTGTTGTAACACATTAATCGAAAATTAAAATTTAACTGGACATCAAAATTGTGAATAAAATTGAATGGTGGTTTAAATAAACGGTTCAGCTTCAAATAACTGTTTCATTAATAACACCAGGTTCGTTATATTCAAAGTAAACCCATAAATTATATGGGTCTTTATAGCAAGCACAAAATAATTTATTTAACTAAAGTCGCCCGGAATCGATGAGGCGAAGTATATAACACCCTAATTGAAATGAGCATCGGTCAAGAAAATCATGTAATATGTTATTTGTAGATTCTTTTATGGCGACGAAGTCTCACCGTAAGCAGGAAATCACAAAAAACTTAGCGAATTCAAAGCAAGCAGTTTCCACAATCGCCAATAGCAGTCTATAACTTTTAACAAATAGAAAATGCAGCATAAATCCGGAAGTAACAGTTGTTTCCTAATTGCATAATTACAATTAATTAAAAGTCGACACTATATAACATTCATAAGAGAGCGGATGACCGAAGCAACATGCTTGAGTCTCAGATGACCAATCGGTTTCGATTCTCAGCATTTTAAAAATTGTACGCTCTCAGGCTACTGTGCTAACACCTTTGGTAGTCGGTAACCCCTAATAAGGGAACTATTATTAGCCACCTACCCGGCCCACAAGTAAAGAGGGTCATAGAACCACTTTGTTGTTAAAACAGGCCTCTGGCCTACAGGGTTATTCACGTAAGATGACGAGCCTGACCAGGTAAAAATGCAACCCAAAATATTAATTATAAAGCTAACTAGATCCCTATTGCGTTAGCATAATGCACATAAAACATAGATAGATTTTAACGTCGGCCTCATATGACAGAAAAAATACCTTTCTTAGCAAAATATAATTTAATTACAACAATAAACAATTAACATCGCAAAAGAAATGGGTAGGTACGGTACAAATACTTAACAAATTCTTAAAGTAAGTGTTCAAAATTCCTTCTATTGTTACGTTCACATGCTGCAATTCGAGTTATGAATGATCGTCTTACTCTACGTAACAAATCTGGAGTTACAGCTCTGCAGGCTTACCTGATTATATTCTCTAAGTCTTCGATATTTCAAATTGATGTCTGGTAGACTCTCTCCTTTACCATACCCCAAAGAAAAAAATCTGAAGGAGTCATGTCAGAAGTACGAGGACACATTAATCGAAAATTAAAATTTAACTGGACATCAAAATTGTGAATAAAATTGAATGGTGGTTTAAATAAACGGTTCAGCTTCAAATAACTGTTTCATTAATAACACCAGGTTCGTTATATTCAAAGTAAACCCATAAATTATATGGGTCTTTATAGCAAGCACAAAATAATTTATTTAACTAAAGTCGCCCGGAATCGATGAGGCGAAGTATATAACACCCTAATTGAAATGAGCATCGGTCAATAAAACTATGTAATACGTTATCTGTGGATTCTTTTATGGCGACGAAGTCTCACCGTAAGCAGGAAATCACAAAAAACTTAGCGAATTCAAAGCAAGCAGTTTCCACAATCGCCAATAGCAGTCTATAACTTTTAACAAATAGAAAATGCAGCATAAATCCGGAAGTAACAGTTGTTTCCTAATTGCATAATTACAATTAATTAAAAGTCGACACTATATAACATTCATAAGAGAGCGGATGACCGAACAAGCAACATGCTTGAGTCTCAGATGACCAATCGGTTTCGATTCTCAGCATTTTAAAAATTGTACGCTCTCAGGCTACTGTGCTAACACCTTTGGTAGTCGGTAACCCCTAATAAGGGAACTATTATTAGCCATCTACCCGGCCCACAAGTAAAGAGGGTCATAGAACCACTTTGTTGTTAAAACAGGCCTCTGGCCTACAGGGTTATTCACGTAAGATGACGAGCCTGACCAGGTAAAAATGCAACCCAAAATATTAATTATAAAGTTAACTAGATCCCTATTGCGTTAGCATAATGCACATAAAACATAGATAGATTTTAACGTCGGCCTCATATGACAGAAAAAATACCTTTCTTAGCAAAATATAATTTAATAACAACAATAAACAATTAACATCGCAAAAGAAATGGGTAGGTACGGTACAAATACTTAACAAATTCTTAAAGTAAGTGTTCAAAATTCCTTCTATTGTTACGTTCACATGCTGCAATTCGAGTCATGAATGATCGTCTTACTCTACGTAACAAATCTGGAGTTACAGCTCTGCAGGCTTACCTGATTAGATTCTCTAAGTCTTCGATATTTCAAATTGATGTCTGGTAGACTCTCTCCTTTACCATACCCCAAAGAAAAAAATCTAAAGGAGTCATGTCCGGAGTACGAGGAGACCAAGCATGTTGATAATTTCTGCCAATCCACCTATTCCGGAAATTATTAGCTATAATTTACCAAGGGCAGTGATAATCACCAGCAATAATTTTGACAAATAACAACCCGAAAGTGCTTGCCTAGAAGATAAGTTCTTAAATTAATTAGCCATTTTTCTGACAAATTAATTTGACACTTCTTTATAGTAATATGTTGGTGGCACTGTAAGTCTATGTCAAATTCGAGGTTAGGTTTTGCGTCAATTTTGACACAGACTGATGGAAACCCTAACCTGCTAACCTCGAATTTGACATATATTTACAGTGCCACCAACTTGTCCTAAGACACTACTGAAATTTAATTAGGTAGTTTCCATGGTGATTGAAAATAAACCTAGAGTCGTTTTCACTTCAAGCGTGATCTGATTTGTGAAACTGACTCACGTGATTAAAATAATCAAATTGGATTGGTCTGCAATATATGTAAAAACTTATCATCCACATATGCTCGAACTATCCCATGATAATGTGCAAGTGCGCCGTCCATTTGTAACCACAAATGTTGCCTCACATTTAATTCTATATCACCACACCAAACATTCACAGAATACACAGTTTGAAAATGTGCCATTCTGATCCATTTAGGGTTGTCTTGTGCGTAATAATGACAGTTGTGTCTGTTCACTTACACATTATTACTAAATGTTGCTTCATTGCTGAACAAAATAAGATTTATAAAATCTGGGTTTAAATTAATCTGCTCTTGAACAAAATTACAAAATTGAAGCCTTTTGGGGTATTCTGTTGGTTTTAACTCCTGGGCAAGTTGAACATGGTACGGATGAAATTTATTCTCTTTCAAAATCGTGCAAACCGACGACTGACTTATTCCAAATTGCCTTGATAACTATTTGGCCGATATGAGGATTTTGCAGTTACAGCTTCGATAACTGCTACTTCATTTTCCGGACAAGTGGCAGTTCTAGTCCTTACTCTTTTAAAACCAGGCAATTTTCCTTAACGTGGTTTCTAATCTTCTAAAAATTTTGTCGTTTGGAGCTCGACGTTCGGGATATCGCTGTCGGTACAAATTTGCTGCAGCAACACCGTTTTTTCGGCATTCCCCAAAAATCAGTATCATGTCCGTTCTCTCATCGTTTGAAAACATTTTTAAATAACGACGAATGAAAAAATGTGATCACACTGACAGATGTGATGACACTTTTCAAACTACTTAATACCTACTTGGATTCCTGATATAATTTTTCAATGCCAAAAAACAATGTGTGCTTAGTAAAACATATTTTGGGCTGCATTTTACCTGGTCAGGCTCGTCATCTTACGTGAATAACTCTTATAATAAGAGGAAGAAGAAGAAGAAGTCTATGTAGTATTCATAACAAACGTGATTCTACAAGCTATGCGCAGCCGGAGACGCAAACATAACCCCCGATACACGAAATATTGGATAAAATACTCGGCACGTGCCTCTAATGACAGGAGAAGTCGCAATTGGCCCGAACGGATCCGTGCTAGCAGGTGGCTAGCAGGGGAGGGGACACTATGAACGGTTTTTCAGCTTTCGATGATTTCGCCGATAGATTGTTGAAAATAACGTGGAAGGCATCGGAAGTTACTCAAAAAAAAATCTACAGTAAATTCGACAAAACTTTAGACCACGGGAAGATAGAGCGGTAGCAGTTTCATACCTGAGATTTTGAGTGGCCAACAGGGGATTTGACTTTCAAAATAACATAAAATTCTGATTCAAAAGGACGGCTACAGCAATTCACCAAACCATAGCACCAAATCTGCATGTGATTGCTGACACTTTTCGGGATAAATCCGTTTACTAAACATCACTAAAAGGAATCTCAAAAAGTGCGGCTTACAGTATCGAAAGTAAAGTTAAAGCAATAATTCCAAAATGAGTACTGAAACAATAGCTCTAACCTGAAGTTCTTTACTTGTAAATTTACAAAAAAGGAGAATTGCTAATCAAAAAATTGTGTTGATGCATACTTAGAAACTTAACTGGCATCCACTAAATCCACGAGAACTTACGTAAGGCACAGACACATACAGACTTCGTCGTATTTTTCAGCAGAATGAATTATGAAAAATATGTAAGTGTTATCTGTAGTTATTATTCATTAATAGTTTTAAACTAATTAGCACAGATTAAAGATTTTAGCAGTTTTATTTTTAATTTAGTTAGAATTTAGCTTTTAATTTATTCCCCATAATTCACCGTATTAACGTATAATACAAACTGATCCGAATGTGGCAATTTGCAGTAGAGGGACCACTCAAATATTTACTAAACAACGCAGAATTGTTTTGACAAAGTATGTTTTCTGTTATTATAATATATAGTATTTAATTATTTATACGATTATTTTGGGAAAACATGGTTTCTGAGGCTATTTCTATTTTAATTTAAATATCTCTTGTTTTTTCTGCTTTCCTAAAATTTGTACATGTGTTTACTTGTTAAATCTCTTCTAATTAACAAACTGATTGTGTATATAATATGATGCATAGCCTTAATCTCAGGAGGCTCCTTTTGTATAATCATATAAATAAAGGAGAACGATCCAAACGTGTGTGTCACGACAATTGCAGACTCGATGCCCCCATTTGCGTTTACATGCATTTCACCGTCGCCTCGATTTCGCGACCGGGGCGGAGCCCCGAGTGTCCCCCTGGAGAGGAGCGGAGCCCCAGGGCCCCTTGGAGAGGGGCGGAGCCCCGATGGCTACCTTGGAGAAGGGAGAAGTCCCGGGGCCCCCTTGGAGAGGTGCCGAGCGCCAAGGGCCCCCTTGGAGAGGGGCGGAGTCCCAAGGGTACCCTTGGAGAGGGGAGAAGTCCCGAGGGCCCCTTGGAGAGGGGCAAAGTCCCGAAGGCCCCCTTGAAGAGAAGCGGAGTCCCAAGGGCTCCTTGGAGAGGGACGGAGCCCTGATGGCTCCCTTGGAGAAGGGCGAAGTTCCGGGGCCCCCTTGGAGAGGGGCGGAGTCCCAAGGGCCCCCTTGGAGAGGGGCAAAGTCCCGAGGGCCCCTTGGAGAGGGGCGAAGTCCCGAAGGCCCCCTTGAAGAAAAGCGGAGTCCCAAGGGTCCCTTTGGAGAGAGGCAAAGCCCCGAGTGCCCCCTTGAAGAGGGGCCGAGTCCCGAGGGCCCCCTTGGAGAAGGGCGGAGTCCCAAGGGCCCCTTGGAGAGGGGAGAAGTGCCGAGGGCCCCTTGGAGAGAAGCGGAGTCCCAAGGGCCCCTTTGGAGAGGGGAGGAGTCCTCGAAACCCCGAAGGCCCCCTTAGAGAGTAAACCCCCTTGGAATGGCCCAACGTAATAAGCCTAAAAATGGTGGTAAATTGAATAGAATAGACCGCGCAATAGCGCGCGCAGCCCCGTTTATATGTAATATAAATTACTAGCTGTAGCCCGCGGCAATGCTGCATTTAAAATGTAGGACTGCTGCAGAGTAAACCATTATCATAGAAATAATAACGGTGTGTTTTAACGGAGAGCGTTAGTGACCGTGGTCCCATTGAGTAAGGCAGTAATAAACCCTCCTTATTATTAAATGAAATGCACTTGCTATTCGTGTTAACATATAGATTTCGTCTTAGACCGCGTAGTATTTCTGGATAAACACCCAATAAGCCAGAGAATGCTTATTGTGCCTTGCACCTTGTGAACTCGAGCAAGAATCCACGCGATGGCCATGATCTTTGGTGGCTCGTGTTGTGTGAGTAGCTTGGGAACAAGGATGCTTAGGCAGATGTGGCCTTGTTGCTGTTTGTGCACGCATATTCACTAACGTTTCGCAATACCTTGCAGCTTGCACATCAGAGTGAAAGTCGCACTCTCATTCATACCTACAGGATTTTGATCTTTTAAAATAAATAAGTATTTCTCTGTATAACGAATGTGCTTAGTAAACCTGAAAAACAGTGTATTACTTTAGTAACAAAATAACTGGTAAATGGTATAAACAAAAATCCTCAAGATCCTTCATGAAATAGAAAGTATATATTTACGCTCTATAATTAATAATACCTGACTTTTATTAAGTAGAACTTTAAAACATCCCGCAATCGACTGTTTTGCATCATACATTTTATTAATTATGTCACTCTTTTAAGGAATTCCTAACAACGCAACGGTTTATCTCAAGCACGCTACTTTACAACTCCAGAACAGAGAACATATTTTTTGTTATATAGAGCATTCGTAATAAATGTGGAGTTTGCTTTTCAGTGCCATTTATTTTACAGCGCCTTTTACCACACTGACCTTTACTCGAATAACAATATTTCAGCGGTCTTTTTCTGACAACCTTATCCAAGCAATTTTCCTTCAGGCGGTTTTTTTCTGCTGCTTTTCCTGAATATTTTCGCCATTATTTCCTAATTTATAAAAACAGGTCTCAAATTTATTACTGCTCATTAGCACACATTTGCTAGTATGATTATTATTTGTCTTACATTTAAATACGATTGCAAGAAGCTTTAATATAATTTAATTCTCCGTGTTGTATTTTTGTAGATTAAAATTTAAAAATAAATTTAGGTTTTCGATATGTTCTATATCAAATTTCTAGTAAAGCATGTTGACAATTATGATTATTATATAATAAATCTTTAAACTAAATCTACAAAACCACTTAGGAAAATATGATTGTCTTTGCTTCAGAAACTTCGAACTCTATTTCATTCAGAAATTACAATTTATCAGCCCATTTTCACACTACAGTTTAATCAAGCAAAATCTCTTCCATTCAGAACCTGCCTAAAACTAAATCGACCTGAATTCCAACTAAATTTAACTCAATAAGCAAAACTCCTTAGACTTTTCTGCACAATTCGGTTTCATCTACGTTGATGTTTCCCTCGGAGCCTTCTTGTTCGCCAAAGTATAGTTCCAAATAAGTTGGTCGGAGTTAAATGCAATCCGGAGAACTACTTCCTAAAAAATATAGGTCATCTCCGTGGATGGCATTTACAACTTTGAAAAGTGTAATCGCCTGGCATTCTGTGCACAGTTTCTGAACAGTGCAAATTGCTCCTTTAAGAGACTGCACCACCGCGTGTTATTTATTTCCAAGCACTAGTTTCCGTAGCAAAACAAGAAAGAAACAATTGGTTTCATCCAATTAAAGAGAGTTTTCTGGAAGCTGCAACAGAAAATGTTCGAGTTTAGTTTCGGTTACACAAAAATCAACATTCAATTTACTTGTACGTATGAGAAAATGCAACTACAGAACAATAATCCGGTCTTACTGTTTGAAAAGAATCAAATAAGGAAACCATAGCTGAAGTTCATATGCTATTACTTTCAGACCTACACTTGATCTTAGTGTTTAATTTTGTGATATTTTATATTAAGTTCAAATTTTAATAATCTAAATCAGTCTCTTTAAGTTACTACAACTGCCTCTTCTACATGTATTGCTAAAACACTAAACTGCTTAAGTGACCATCAAAAAGATAATAAACTGGAGGACAGCTGCCTCTTTTTAATAAAGTGGTCTAATCAGTATACACATATTTACGGAGATACTTAATTCTTTTAGTCATTCTATTTGACATTGCCTCCATGAATATAAATATTAAAGTATCAAACTTAAGGCAAAACATATTTTCTTTAAATGAAGCACTACGTTAATGTAATTTTGTAATATGAAAACACATGATGGGTAAACGGAAGTTTGTGCGAAACTGGAAAATAGCTCGCGGCAATTAAGCCTTCTGATTTGGATTCTCTAATTAAACATCATGTAAATTTGTATTTACATTAGCAAGATTCATATTTGTATACTGCTACCAGTCAATGGTTGTTTCCGAATCAACTAATTATTTCTAAACAACTTTCTCGTTATCATAACAAAAAAACAGATAAAATAAACAAGTGAATTTAGACTGTTTTGGTTATTCATATAGCAAACATAAGCCGTTATAGACTGGAACAAACAATACATCTCCAAGTTCAGTTATAATGCTAAAATCCAATCTTTCTTTCGCTAGAGATATAAATAGAATGTGTATTACCAAAACCCCTAACATGTTTTAAATATTCGACCTGTTCTAACTCTATAAATGAAACTATGCTTGTAATTTTGAAATTTAAAACTATTAGACGCGAATATTTCCGGAAAAACATTTTCTTATTATCAACACAACGAAAGCTTAATACAGAGGTTTATACGGAACTTCTCTCGCTCGAATTTGATGAATTTGCAAATAAAAAACTGTAGTCCGCAGGCGATATGTCAATCCAGTGTCTTGTTTTCCACTAGAATAACTGGGACGGGTTTCTGCTGCTTTATAAACCACCCTACCATTCTGTCCAATTTGTGATCTTAATCCTGTATCTGTTAGATCTCATTTTCGCCAATGATAAATCCTGAGTTATGTGCAAATTATTAGTTGTATCTATTTCTCAGGTAACGAAAAAATTTATTTTTAAGGTGCTTTACCTGTATATGTTTCTCCGAAACTTTTTCGGTTTTATGCCAGGTAGATATTATAATATGCATGCAAAATACCGTCTTCCTCCAACAAATACTTTTTGAATGATACCCCCAATAGCCAGACAGACATACAGACGGACGGAATCGAAAAAAATCTGTTTTTCGTCATCTATGGACCCTGAAACGTGAAGATCTGAAGAAATCCCGGAAGGTGATTTTTTTGTGATTACAAAATTAATCGATTAATACCAATATTTTCGTAAAAGGTACAAAAAACTATAAGTAATATTCGAACTACAACAGAACGTTTAGAGAGTATTGTAATTTTGTCATGGTTACGGGGCCATCATTTATATTTCGAACAACTTTCCAGACGATACTTTGACATATTTGAAACAAAAAATATGCTTTACCTAAAAAAACATGTTTTTATCTACCGCTCGTGAGGGCTGAGGAAGACCAATCCAACAGTATGTATGACGCTGTGGATTTTAAAATGATGTATCGATTTAGTAAAACGGTTGTGCAAGACTTCTTGAATATGTTTGGGTAAATAATTTGCAAGGCATCACTAATCGAAGCATACCTGTGACACCGTTAAATCAGCTTTTAATAACATTACGATTTTATGCAACTGGCAGCTTCCAGCAAGTTTTGGCTGACCATCTAAATCTAAACATATCTACTGTAAGCATAATAACTCCATGAACAACAACCGAATTAACTGCATTGAAGCCATAGATACGAGATAAAAAATAAGAATCTATGGCGAATTTGTTGATTCGCAGATTTCCTAGAGTAATTGCTGCAAAGGAAAAGGAAAAGGATCATTTTTAATAAATACTCAGCTAACATACGATGTCAATTTAACAATGGATATTGTAGTTCGCTGGCTTGGTTCAATACATGTCAGTACAATTTTTTAATTCGTGTCCCCTTCCAGAAAAATTTTAAACTAAAAAGTATACCAATTGTTGGCCTTTTGGGTGACAGCGGTTATGGCTGCAGAAATTATTTATTAACGCCACCTCTGAATCCAACTTCTGCAGCAGAAGAGCGATATAATTCAGCTCATATACATACACGAAATTTTTTGTAGACCCCCTAGTACAAAGCAACAGAAGTAGATCTAATTTCCATAAAAATAAGTCGAACTAGGTGACATACAGCTATAAAGCTATTTACAAAATATGTCAAAATAGCTGGGATACCAGTTAATGCCAGAGGAGTAGTCTAAATTGCAAATTATACCGCTTCATAATAAAAGTGCAACTGCGAACTGTAGTATTTATCGATTATGAGTAATAATACCACTAGATGGCAGTGAATTATCAAACATACTTTTGCTTTCTCACGAAAGGGGTTGCTACGAAGCAACCGTTGAGTTTGTAAGCAAAACCATTTGATAATAATTTATAAAGTCATCGAGTGCGTAATCGATTAGATTATGCCATGAATATGAATAAGAAAATTACACTAAAAATATATTTAATGCATATCCTAAAAAACCTGTTGCAAAGGGCATGCCATTGACAGCTAAAAACTCAACATTTAAAACACCAAAACGAGAACACCACGGTATTTTCACTTATTAATACGTGGTCTGCATAGCAATATCTTATGTATTATGTATTAAACAGTAGTAATACCACGAGATGACTAAATTCTCAAAAATACTTTTGCTTTCCCACGAAACGGGTTGCTTAAAAACAACACGAGCCGAAGGCGAGTGGTGTCTGTACAAAGCAATCCGTTGAGCAAAAGCGTTTGTTAATTCTTCAAGTCGTCGAGTGAGTATTAGATTATACCATGAATATCAATAAGGGAATTACACTAAACATGTATTTAATGCGTATCCTAAAAACTTGTGGAAAATAGCATGACATTGACAGCTGACAGCTCAATATTGAAAACACCAAAACGATAACCCTTATTAATACGTGGCATGAATAGGGATTTTGTGCATTATGAATGGTATAATCAACATAATTCACCACAATTGCCTAAATCTACAGTAGATCATCTTCGGCGGTTACGGATTAGGCCCTTCGACCTGTTCCGACTCGATTTACCATCCCATTAAAGGTGTTCGTATTCTTTGTTTTTCTCTCGGTTGCTGTCTATATACTGCTTTTGGTATACGGTCTGCTGACATCCTGTTGCTCCAATTTTCCTTTGTAGTTAGTTATTTGCTCATTAAAACTTTATTTCAGCTGTTTGGATATTTTGTTTTGTTTTCGTGTCATGGTCCACGTTTTGCTTCCGTACATTAGCGTTGGAATTGCCATTGTCTTGTACAACTTCAGTCTCCTTTTTTGTTTTTTCCTAGAGTTATTTTTATAGTACCGCACATGAGTTGGAATCGTGCTAATTTGTTGTATATATCTCTATCTTTTTCATAAGATACATCGCATCCGAGATCATTAAAATGTAACGTTTGTTCTAAGGGCACATCGGGAGGTTTGGAATAATTTTAGTTTTTACTGGGTATTGTCCGTAAATGCCATAGCTATTTTCTCTTTGAAGTTAAGCAGTTCTATTTTCTGGTTATAATATTAAGTCGATACAGTTTTCTTTGGAATTCATTTTCTTAGTTTGCTATAACTACCAATTCATCTGCAAATAATAAGGATCTATATATATGTTTCCATTTATTTTTATGTTTGGCGCTGAGTGTTCCTTCCATTTCGTTAACTCAGCAGTAGTTGTATAAAAATATATAATTTCTGCTGGCTAGTTTATAACATTTATTTTATAAAAGCAAATTGAAAAGTGCATCTCGAAAACTCGGAACGTATATCTGCACGATAGAAACGACTAAATATAAATTTTATACACATAGGAGCCTCTTTCACTTTTCACTCTTGTTCTTAAATA